>APFE030226926.1:1287-137782 GCA_000404065.3 Pinus taeda | reverse complement strand
AGCTGGATGATGCAGGTGTAAAAATAGTGTTCGAGAAGGATACCTGTAAGATGGTTCGGGGAGCATTGGTATTGATGCGGGGAGTTTGGATTGGAACTCTGTACAAGCTACAAGATAGCACTATTGTTGATAGGTGCAACAACCGTGTGGTTCCTGAAAGTGGAGCAGAAAATCTATTGGTCTTTGGAGAGCAGACAATAATGTGGCATCAAAGGCTTGGACATATTGGAGAGAAGGGCCTTCGAATACTTCATGGTAAAGGTATGGTAGAAGGTATGAGTAATAGCTCTTTGGATTTTGATTTATGTTAAAATTGTGTATATGGGGAGCAAAATTGGGTGAGTTTTCCCTCTGGTGGTAAGAGGGCGAAACATATATTAGAACTTGTGCACAGTGATGTGTTTGGACCTATGACGGTTCCATCATTGGGTAAGTCTGTGTACTATGTATAATTTATAGATGACTTCTCAAGGAATACATGGATATATTTCCTTAAGAAGAAATCTGAAGTCTTTGACAGGTTTAAAGAATTTAAAGCTCTGGTAGAAAACCAGACAAAGAAGAAGATAAAGGTGATGAGGACAGATAACGGTGGAGAGTTTTGCAGTAAGGAATTTGAAGAATTCAGTAAGAAGTGTGGTATAGCACGACAGAAGACTACTCCATATACACCTCAACAAAATGGAGTTGTAGAAAGAATGAACAAGACGTTGCTAGAAAGGGCAAGAAGCATGCTTAGTGGTGTCGGGTTAGGACAGGAATTCTGGGCAGAGGCAGTGGAGACAAAAAGTTACCTGGTCAATAGATCACCTTCATTAGCATTAGAGGATAAGACTCCACAAGAGGTATGGACTGGTAAGAAACCCTCTCTTTCACATCTAAGGGTATTTGGATGTGGTGCATATGTACATGTTCCAAAGCAGAAAAGAACCAAGTTGGATAGTAAATCTGAAAAGTACATCTTTATTGGGTATAAGGATGGTTTAAAGGGTTATAAGCTTTGGAACCAAGTAACAAGGAAGGTTGTGTACAACTGAGATGTGGTGTTCAGAGAGGTTAAAGATGTTATTAAACATGAAGTCCAACCAAAGGAACCTGAGAAGATAGAGTTTGA
Organism: Pinus taeda; assembly: GCA_000404065.3. Taxonomy (NCBI): domain Eukaryota; kingdom Viridiplantae; phylum Streptophyta; class Pinopsida; order Pinales; family Pinaceae; genus Pinus; species Pinus taeda. The sequence continues at coordinate 136,668 of APFE030226926.1, read as the reverse complement.
GCTTAAGGAGGAAGATTCAGACTCTTGAGTAGAGGAGGAATCAGAAGATGAAAAGCCACAAACTCTGGGTGTGAGAAGATCAGTTCGAGAAAGAAGGAAACCAAAAAGGTATAGTCCATCTGTTTTCAGTTCAAATTTTTCTTTATATATTACTGATGATGATCCCAGAACTATGAAGGAAGCAGCAGATTGAGAGGATGACAAACTCTGGAAAAGGGCCATGGTTGATGAAATGACATCTTTGCACAAAAATGAGGCATGGGATCTAGCGGAGTTGCCAAGTGGAAGGAAACCCATTGGCAGCAAATGGGTGTTCAAGAAGAAGACAAATGCAGAAGGAAAGGTGGAGAAATACAAAGCTCGATTGGTAGCAAAAGGCTATTCCCAGGTGTCGGGAATTGATTTTGGTGATATTTTTTCTCATGTTGCCAAGGTAGCTTCTATTACATTACTTCTATCTGTTGCTGCTGCTTTTGATTTTAAGGTAGAACAGATGAATGTGAAGACAACATTTCTTCACGAGGATCTGAAAGAGTAGATCTACATGAAGCAACCTAAAGGCTTTGTGGTGAAGGGTAAGAAAGAACTGGTATGCAAGTTAAAGAAGTCTCTGTATGAGTTAAAACAGTCACCAAGGATGTGGTATCAAAAATTTGATACATTTACACGGGGACTTGGCTTCACCAAAAGCAAAGCAGATCACTGTATGTATTTTAAATAAATTGGTGACTGTGTTATTTATCTAGTCTTGTATGTGGATGATATGTTACTGGTTGGAAATGACAAAGAAATTATCCAGGATTTGAAGGCACATTTGTCCTCCAAATTCGACATGAAAGATCTTGGTGCTGCAAACTATATTTTGGGCATGGAAATTAAAAGAGATTGGACAAAGAGGAAGCTCTGGTTAAACCAAAGGAAGTATGTCGAGATAATATTGTAGAGGTTTAATATGTAGGATAGTAAACCGGTGAAGGTTCCTATTCTTGTAGGTGTAAAGTTATTTGCTGAACAGTGTCCCAAGACACAAGAAGAGGAAGAGGACATGTCCCGTGTTCCATCTGCAAGTGCAGTCGGTAGCCTGATGTATGCGATGATCTGTACTAGACCAGACATTGCACATGTAGTGGGAGTATTGAGAAGGTTTATGTCAAAACCAGGGAGGGAGCACTAGACAACAATGAAGCGGGTTTTTAGGTATTTGCGCGGCACTAGTGATTATGGTTTGTGCTACCAAGGAAGACCAAGATTGGATAGAATGTTGGATATTCATGGCTTTGTTGATGCAGACTGGACTGGAGATCTGGATCAAAGAAGATCTACAAGTGGGTACGTGTTTAACCTATTTGGAGGTGCAGTCAATTGGATGAGTAAGAAACAATCTGTAGTGGCACTATCAACTACAAAGGTAGAATACATGGCAGCCACTCATGCAAGCAAGGAAGAAGTTTGGTTGCAGAGATTGTGTTCAAGTATGGGGTTAGTACAGGGAGCTCTAAGGATAGACTGTGACAGCCAAAGTGTAATTTTCTTGGCAAAGAACCCTGCTTATCATTCAAAGACAAAGAACACTGATGTTCAGTATCACTTTGTGAGGGATATGATAGAAGACAAAAAGGTGTTGCTGGTAAAGGTGGACACTTTGAAGAACACTGCAGATGCATTGACAAAATCTATGAGCTCTGAGAAGTTCTCTTGGTGTAGAGAAACAATGGGTGTTGCAAGGCTGGTTAAATGACTAAGCTCTCTTGTGGCCCCCTGTGGAAAGAAAACAACAAGTGGAAGAATGTTGGATTGTGTTATATTCTTTCCACGACTAGCCCACGTAGTTAACTAGGGGGTTAGAAGGGGGCGGAGCCCCCCTTTTGTTGTGTCGATTGCATAGCAAGGGGAGTCACATGGGGTTTGAGGGGTCTAAGTAACCCCACTCTATGGGGTCCGGGGCAGTGCCTCGGAAAATTTTGGTTTTGGACCCTATATTAGGTTGCGCGGACCTACCTATGGTTTTGTGCATGTTTTTCGCACATGGTTTTGGACGCGATGGTTTTCGGTCCATGGTATTGGATGCTTCGACATGTATAAATATGTATTGTAACATTGAAAGGAACATAATGAAAAATAAAGCTAGTGTGTATATGGATTTTATGTGTTATGCTCTTGCATTGTTTATTTTCTGTGTCCCAGAATTCGTGTGCAGATAATTTCTGTACAGGGTTAAAACCTACAATCATTTTATAGAATAAGGATAAATGTTAAAATATTATTACCTCAAATTTCACTGAGAAATTATGATGTGATTTGGAGTTAGAGTGAAAAGGAAATGAAGAAAATAAACATTGTTAAAATAAGAAACAAATTCTCATGAGCTCAATTCAAATAACCCCTAGGAATGAAAAAGATGGACACCCTCGTGACATTGACGAAGTTGAAGAATAAAAACACTTTATGTTGGATTGTCCATCATATACCCAAATCATATCTAAATTTCAAAATATTTATCACGCTACCAAGCTTCTAAACCTTTTAACTTGGGAAAATGATGGTGACATTGCAACATTTCTCTTAATGTTTTTATGGTACCATTTTTTTTTTGAGTGAGCATTAATCATCATTATCATCATCAAGTAACTAAATGTAGGATAATAAAAAAAATAACTTGTGATTAAAACATTTCAATGCTCTACTACTTAGTATTAGAAAGGTGTAATTATTTCTATGTGGTATGAGAGAGGTGTAATTATTTCTATGTTGAAAAAGATGTTTGACACTCAACATATTTAATATACAAATTCTATTTTTTTCAAAAATGGAAAAACCTATCATAACTTAGTTTTCAAAGCAGGAGGAAGGACAACTATCTATCTTTGATTGTTGTAGGTAGGTTGGTTCATCACTGTTATTGAAGGAAAATCATGCCACCTACAATGACCCACTACTAGTCTAAGGGGGTAGGTTTTCACCCTTGCCACATTTCTTTGGGTCTTGGGCCCTTAACTTGTTTCCCTACCTCTGAGGAGGAAGGACAACTATCTATCTTTGATTGTTGTAGGTAGGTTGGTTCATCACTGTTATTGAAGGAAAATCATGCCACCTACAATTACCCACTACTAGTCTATAAGGGGGTAGGTTTTCACCCTTGCCACATGTCTTTGGGTCTTGGGCCCTTAACTTGTTTCCCTATCTCTGAGGAAGACGATCTTTTAGCCAAGTAAAAGTAGCTTTAAGGCATACTCCAAAAAAGAAAATCTTACTCTGTAAAGAGAAATCAAATTTTTAATGTGAAAAGTTTTTTAAATTGAAAAAAATTATAAAAAACAATAAATTTATTAATATACAAGTTTAAGTATTGTAAATTTTTATTTGCAATATAAAATCTACACAAAAAAAATATAAAAAAAAATCTATCTTAATTCCATATTTATCATATAAAAATTAAATAAAATATCAAAAAATCCATATATTATTTATTAAATGCATAAAAATTAAATAAATATGTATACTTCCAATGATTGGGTAACACTACCAGTGTACCACAATCAAACACCAAATTGCTATCAATTGGACAATTACGAAAAAGAACTAGGCACTCATTTTCACGACCTGACAAATTTATGTAGTTTTCTATAAAAGCACATTACATCTTTCCATACCATAACGTGCATTCAGAGAAAACGCGGTAAAATGTACCTGATTTTCTTTATACGCAGGTTACATCATTGCATGCTCTTGAGAAAAAGTGTCTCCTGATTATGTATATATTTTTTAATAATTGGAGTTATTTAAGGAGGTGGAGGAATTGTCGGACGGTTAAAAGTAGTCAGAATTTGAGCAAAATTTTTTGTAGAGGTAGTGTTTGAATATGTTTTTGAAGATGGAAATGGATTCAGCACCATCAAAATTTTTTAAAGTACCTAAAATTAGGAAGTTTGATAGCTTTTACTTGGATTTACCAAAATCCTTGCCAATTTTTTACAAAATATGCCCTGAATTTTCATAACTTTTAGGGCAAAAAAGCATAATTGTTAGACTACTGCGAAATAATTTGAATGGGAGGACCAAGTATATTCAAATTTCAAATTTCAGCAGTGTGCATGAGACATAATGGTTTGCCGAATAAAATTATTTCAAAGTTTACGAGGTTAAAGATAGCTTATGGGACCAATTGTTTTTTCATCTGGTTGATGTGTTTGGTCTTTTTTCTGTGAAGCTTTACAATGAAAAGCTCCCAATTTTTTGATAAACTTCTAATTAAATAGATTATCTCAAGAACTAACTATCTGAAATTGTACATAACTTTCTCTATAATTTTTTAAAATCTCCCATTCTAAAATAAATATAGATAAATTAAGAAATTTCAATTTTATAAAATACTAGTAAATATTTTTTAGAAAAACTAAATAAATGAATACTCAAAAATAACTGTGCTCTGCGAAAAATAGTTGGGGTTTTAATAAGAGGACATGCATATCAGATATGGTTGGTGAAGTGATGGGACTACTGATACAAAGGGCCAACTGGAGTCCAACTCATCTACCTTCATATTTTTGAAAGATTTGACACTCAAGAATTGGAATCTACGTTTCATACTGACACATGGTGCGTCCATTTACATGGGGCATCTCGGCCGCCGCCTTCATCATCTGTCAACTGTTTCTGATAAACCAAATCAATTCTTTAATGGCTTCAAACAGATTGACGGAACCAGTAAACGACGCTGATTTACGCCCACAGCATGAAGCGGCAGGTAATGCTTGGACCAGTTCGCAGACACCAACAGGAGTTTGTGAGACGGAGGGTTACAAATAGGACATAAGTGGCAGGCGTCAGTTAGCCTATGGTCTGTACCGTTGCGCATGCTTGGGACCTCTACCTAAGTTCAGGTGGATGGAGGATTGACTTATTTGTACCGCTTAAAGGCTCATAACTTCAACTTGTCCCTACTGACAATACAGTCACTATGCCTTATCTCAGTGAAGTAATTACAAAGATTTCTGCCTTTTTTGTTTTGTTAATATAATAGTTAATTAGTTGAGTGGCAAGTATAATCTTTGAATGTGTATGTGAAATAATATTTTACTCATTTTATTTATTTTTTATTAGTTATCGAGTGTTAATTCGAATTTAGATTGGAATGGATAAGATAATTTTTATAGGTATATAATTTTTAAAAATTAATATAAAAATATAATATATTTAAATTTTATTTTGGATTTAAGTTTAAACTTATTGAATTTAATTTTAAATTTAAAAATAAATAAATAAAGTCTAATTGTTTGTATACTAGGTTAGAGATTGTGTATTTATAGAGTGAAGTACTTAGTGAATATAAAAATATTATAAAATAAAATAAAAATAAAATATTTTGATTTTGAAATGAATTATGGTGTTTGGGCAAGTTGTAATGTAATATAGTCTATTTACAAGTTAATGAAGATGATGATGATGATTAACGTCCGATGATGATGATGATTAACGTTCTTAAGGTCTATCAAACCTTAAGAAATAAAGAGATTAATTGAGATTTTTTAATATTTTATTTCTATGATTAAAGAGGAAGGAAAGAAGCTTTCCTATATCAATATAGTTTTGCTAACTTAACATATCAAGAAGGTTGGTAGTATGACTAATGTTTTGGAAATGGGAATGGATGTGAGAAAGAGTCGAGCAACCCAAGATAAAAGTGTTTTTCATTTTCAACTCTCTTTTTTCAAGAGAAAAAAAGGAACAATACTTTATATTGAGACAATATAAAACTTGGAAATGTATAGAATATTGTTCCACCGATCAGCTGGGCATGGGCGCAGATGCATCTGTATTATCCTATATAGATATCAGAATCATTAGACAAATTATATTCATAACATATTCGCATGAAACTGTATATAGAAAAACAAAATAGCATATGTGTAGAGAAGCTGAAGCATCAGCGTATAAAGGATCAAGTAGACCAGCAGAGACATATATGAGATGACCTGTATAAGACAAGGATACTCATTAATCCATGTTTCCATAGACTGAGTTCCATATGGCAACGATGTTATCCAGGATGGACATAAGTGGAGCCTTTGAGTCGTTGAAAATCTTGGAATTCTGCCATTTCCAAGAGCACCATAGAAAGATTAGGATGAGAAAACGCCTAAGAGTTTTTAGTATTGCACAATTGACAAAATTTTCCATCCCATGATGTTTTGGGTTGACAAAATTTTCCATCCCATGATGTTTTGGGGATAGACTACCGCCCAGGGACAGACTAGTGAAAGGTGATTGCGCCCTCAAAAACCACTTTTGTCAGGCCACACCTCTGAAGCAGTTTTCCAAATTTCCATATTATGTGTAAGCTGGTCTGCTGGCTCATTTTATAATTTTATGCATATCGAAGATTTGTGGATTCTGTTTGGAGACGGTCATGCCTTAGAGAGTATTTTGGAAACCAATTCACACACATATAATACGACCTTCAAAGCATTCACCATACAGATGCTATCAGGAGACATGCACCTCACAATGAACTAAAATATAATATATGTTATGAGGAGACAGAGGCTTCACCAATATTCATCCAGAATTGTATCCAATACATTAAATATATTATCTATATGCCCACTTCTCTTTTATAATGGCCTTTTTAATGCAGCATTCAACGCATATTTTCTTTTTAATACTTTAACGCCGTACCATTAACCAACGATAAAATTGCAACAATGTTGCTGAAATTTCCATTTCTTTGTAATCAAAATCCCATGCACAGTGTTAGATCCACTTTGAACCCTGCCGTCCACACCAAATACATTTTTACTGGGGGATTATTAATGATTTTGCAATAGGCTTCCGTATATGTACCTGCATATGAGTCGAACCATCTATCTATGCCAACTCTGAGGGGCTTGTTGCCAACAAGATATATGCCATCTCTATGCCATCTCTATAGGCTTGACCATCGATTCCTTTATTTATGTTGAACTGTTCATCAAATGTGTCCTCTATGCTTCAATGAGGGAGACAAATACTGTGCCCAATGCGATTGGATATAAAAGAGATACAGACTAAGTTGCACAAGTTTCCACGCTAAATGGCACAAGTTTGATTGACGGGAGTTATGCACCGACTTCAAGGCTCCATTCGACCCTGTGTATATAAGTCAATTCAGTTCCAACGAATTGATTCAAACTAAGGTATCCTTTTATACAGAGTGACGAGAGCCTTCCAATAAAATTATGCCTCAAATATTTCCTCCTTATCAAGTGGCCTTAAGTGGCCTCGATGCAAAATTATAACATTTTGCATGGAGGCACATTCAGTAGTTATAAGCCATCTCAATTGACAGCTCCATGTTTAGTTTGAGGATTACGTTGCTCAGAAATGGAGGCACGAATCCACGCTAGTTGACAGTTTTTGCTCTAATACCATATCGAATACTAAGAAACATGAATGATAAAATAGTGAATCACATTTTTTTATTAACATAAATATACATGGTATCATCATTGGATTCATATTTTGGTACTCTAAAAACTATGGTCTTGTTTTGGGTAAAATGGTACATCAACTTTTCGGGGTCGTAATTTTGGCATACGATCTTCGTTTGATGCGCAAAATACCTCATTAGAAAGATCTATTTGAGGGTTACAACTTTGAGATCAACAACATTGGTCTATGTACTGATGTTGCTCTCAATTTTCCCAAAAAAACGTCATTTAAGGCCTCAAAACAGCTCCGGAAGTTCAAGACCCAAAAAACTGCCAAAAATAGTAAATTGTCCTATAATTAAGCAAACTAAAATATTGAAAGAGACAGTTGTGGGAGTCCAAGTGGGATAGGTGGGTGGCCATCAACATCCACCTGGATCATTCCTCGCCCTTTAGGAAGCAATAGCCTCCATTATGTTGAGTTCTTCCATGCAATGAGAAAACTTCCGCTGAACTTAGTCCCTGGTGAGCTGTTCTACAACTCTAGTGTGTCCAATAATGGTGGGAAGAATGGTCGAGGGTGGTCCACATTGAACACTCTATGCAAGCGAAGGAATGGGGGAATGTTGTGCTCCAAAGCATTATTTATCACAACCTTGGAAATGGTGTAAGGACCATCTCAGAGTGGTCTGAGCTTTTGATGGGCTTTTGTAGGGTGTTCTTTCTACCGATGCAACATAAATCTGTTGCCCACTTGAAAATTATGTGGTACCTGATGCTGATCATGTCGCTACCTGTACTTGGTATTTTCCATAATGGAGTGGTCATAGATCGGCCTGTTGAGTAGAGGTGCTCTAGAAGTCAGATCAGATGAATGCTTGACCTGACAGTGCAACGGTACCCCTGTGGGTGAGAAGAAGATGTCCCTGTCTTCTTTCATGACCGTATCCGCCTGCTTCTGCTGCATGGAGGAACCCTTCCCGGGGACCATCGATGTGGCTACGATCTTCCCCTTACTTTGAGAGCAAACCAGACAGAAAATAAATTTCCTAGTCTGAGAGATGACCTTACTACCTTTCTTACTAGAGATCAAAGAAGTGGCGGTAGGTGGGGCTACCTCCGGTATCCTGTATTATGTATTACACAAAGAAATCATAAAAGCTCGAGGCCTTGACTCATACACAACATGTCGCTTTCACAAGTATGGTTGGCCTAATAATACATCACAAACATCAAGCAGTGCAACATCACACAATACCTCATCTATGAAGGGCTTAATGTTGTAGGGAAGGTGGCACTACTGGCAGCCTCGAATATCTCGTCCTTGGTGAAGCCACCAGATCTTATATGGTTGCGGGTGTGGTATGGTTGGTAGTCCCAGCCACTTCATGACCTCTGCTGAAATGAGGTTCTTTTGGCTCCCACTGTCAACAATGAATTGTAGTGGCGAACCTTTAACCCACATGTGTGAGTGGAAAAGACGCTCCCCTCCTCTGAATATTTGGGTTCATTCTTTTGGACCTTGGTGGTGGCAACAGTGGCGCTAGGCTCCGGATTAATGATTTGCTTCCCTTTGTCATTTCCCTTGTCCAGTTCTAACTCAGGGTCAAAACATGCATATGATTTTGAAGCCTTCAACTTGGCCACCAGCAACTGCTTGGTCTGACACTCACCTGTGTTGTGAGTGGGGCTCTTATGGAACTCACACCACTTTCCTGTGTCCTTCTTTGACTTCATGGTGTTGTTCTTTTCTTGCGGCTTCAACGGGTTGTCTTGGGTCACCCCACCTTGGCTTTGTCCTTTGTTCTTCAGATTCGCAGATCCAAAGTCTCGCTTCTTTTGTTTAAACTTTTGCTCGATCTTGACAGCGTATCGGTACGTCACGCTGAGTGAGGAGATGTACAGGAACTCTATCTCGTCCTGGATGTACCTGTGTAGGCAATCGCGGTATTTGAGTACCAAATGTAGCTTAGAATCCTTGATACCCAACTTTGTGCGAAGGGTATGAAAAATATTTGTGAACTCCGACACATCTTGGTCCCTTCCCTACCATAGCATGGTCCACTTTATGTATTTGTCCTCATAGCTCTTGATAGGGTAGTACTTCTCCTTGATGGCATCCCAGAATGAATTCGAAGTGGGTGCAGCTGAATATAGTGAGCTTGTACTTTCATCCTTCTGCTCACAGTAGGTTTCCCACCAGTCTTTAACATGGGGGGTTACTTTGAGAAGTGCAAAAGTGATTTTTTCTTGGCTGGAAAATCATGAACATAAAAATACCCTTCTAGCATATTTAACCATTTATCTACGACATTTGAATCTATTTAACCCTCGAATATGGGGATTTCAAACTACTTGTACCTTAAAGGGTGTGGTGTTTCCAGAGTATCTGTTGGAAGATGACGCATCACCCCCGGGTAGTGGCTGAAGGATCTGGGCAAAGGTTTCCATCATCGCGTTCCTTTGTCGCTCGAGGGCTTCTTCAAGCAAGAATTTGAAAGGATCTCCTGCCCCCTCGTCTTTCTTTTCATCTGCCATGGGAGGCCGTTAGGGTTTGCAAGGCTCGTCTGGCAAAGGTTTGACTAGTTCAAGCCCTAACTGCTTATATACCGACTTCGTTGGGGATATGCAAAGAAAAACAAAGAAAGAGCAGATCGTTCTGATACCACTGATCTGGATTTAAACATGAACACAACAAATTACAGAGATAACCATAAACACAAAGATGCAACAGAAATAATACTTCATTTCATTAATGTAAAACACTGAAATATGATTACAAACATAAATGGAAATAAACCCGCTAGGGCGACAGTAGCTTATCTTTGAGAAGAGATGTGGTAGCTACATGCCCCTGAACTGTCTTACAGTGAGGCTCGAAGGCCTATTTATTGTTGATAAACAATGGAAAACCTTAAACATCCAAAAACCTAACCCTAGAAGATGAAGCGCCAAACTATGGGCCCCGTTTTGGGTAAATTGATACATCAACGTCCTGAGTTCATAAATTTGGCATACAATCTTTGTTTGACGCGCACAATACCTTGCTAGAAAGATTTGTCCGAGGAATACAACTTGGGATGAGAAACATGGGTGTTTCTCCCATTTTTTCCAAAAAACGTTGTTTAGGGCCTCAAAATGGTTCCAGAAGTTCAGGACCCAAAAAACTTCCAAAAATAGTAAATTGTGCTACAATTAAGGAAACTAAAAAACTGAAAGAGATAGTTGTGGGGGTCTAAGTGGGATAGGTGGGTGGCCATCAAAATCCACGTAGATCATTCCTCCCCCCTTAGGAAGAAATGGTCTCCATTGTGTTGAGTTCCTCCATGAGATGAGGAAACTTCTGCTGAACTTGGTCCCTAGTGAGTTGTTCAACAACCTCTGATGTGTCCAGTAATGGTGGGAAGCATGATTGAGGTCGGTCCACATTGAACACTCCGTGCAAGCGAAGGAATGGGGGAATGTTGTGCTCAAAAGAATTGTTTCCCACAACCTTGGTAATGGTGTAAGGACCATATCAGAATGGTCTGAGCTTCTGATGGACTCTTATTAGGAGTTATTTATGAAAATGCAACCATAATCTGTCACCCACATGAAACTTGTCTGGTACTTGATGCTAATCATGTCCCTGCTTGTACTTGGTATTTTCCAAAATGGAGTGGTGATAGATCGACCCATTGGGTAGAGGTGCTTCGAAATTCATATTGGATGAATGCTTGACCTGAAAGTGCAACGGTACCCCTGTGGGTGAGGAGAAGATGTCCCTATCTTCTTTCATGACCGTATCCACCTACTTTTGCCGTGTGGAGGAACCTTTCCCCGGGGACATGGATGTGGCTATGATCTTCCCCTTACTTTGAGAGCGAACCAGACAGAAAATAAATTTCCTGGTTTGGGAGATGATCTTACTACCTTTATTAGCAGAGATCAAAGAAGTGGAGGTAGGTGGGGTTACGTCTGGTATCCTGTATAATGTATTACACAAAGAAATAATAACAGTGCGAGGCTTTGACTCATACACATCATGTCACTTCCACAAGTATGGTTGGCCTAATAATACACCATAAACATCAAACGATGCAACATCACACAATACCTCATCTGTGAAGTGCTTGATGTTGTAGGCGGAACTGATGGCGGATTAGGAGATCTCATCCTTGGTGAAGCCATCCGATGATGTATTGTTGCGGGTGTGGTATGATTGGTTGTCCTAGCCACTTCATGACCTTTCCGCAAATGAGGTTCTTTTGGCTCCCTCTCTCAACAATGAATTGCAACGGTGAACCCTTCACCCACATCTGTGAGTGGAAAAGATGCTCCCCCTCCTTTGGATCTTCAGGCTCATTCTTTTGGACCTTGGCGGTGACAAAAGTGGCGTTGGGCTCCGCATCAATGATTTGCTTCCATTTGTCATTCCACTTGTCGGGTTCTGACTCAGGGTTGGAACATGTATCTAATTCTGAAGCCTTTATCTCAGTCACCAGCAACTGTTTGGTCCGACATTCACTTGTGTTGTGAGTGGGGCTCTTATGGAACTCACACCACTTTCCTGTGTCCTTATTTGACTTCGTGGTGTTGTTATTTTCTCACGGCTTTGACGGGTTGTCTTGGGTCACCCCGCCTTGGCTTTGTCCTTTGTTCTTAGGATTCACAAATCCAAAGTCTTGCTTCTTTTGTTTAAACTTCTACTCAATCTTGACATCGTATCGGTATGTCGTACCAAGCGAGGAGATGTCTAGGAACTCCATCTCGTCCTGGATGTATCTCTGTAGGCAGCCACGATATTTGAGTATCAAATGCAGCTTAGAATCCTTGATACCCAACTTTGTGCGAAGGGCATGAAAAATATTTGTGAGCTTCGACACATCTTGGTCCCTTCCCTACCGTCGTGTGGTCTACTTTATGTATTTGTCCTCATAGCTCTTGATAGGGTAGTACTTCTCCTTGATGGCATCCCGGAATGAATTCCAAGTGGGTGCGGTTGAAAACAGTGAGCCTGTACTTTCATCCTTCTACTTGCAGTACGTTTCCCACCAATCTTTGACGTGGGAGGCTGCTTTGAGAAGTGAAAAAGTGATATTTTCCTAGCTGCAAAAATCATGAATAGAAAAATATCCTTCTAGCATATTTAACCATTTATCTATGGCATCTGAAAATTATCTGACCCTCAAATATCAGATTTTCAAAGTTAACTTGTACCTTAAAGGGTGTGGAATTTCTAGAGTAGCTGTTGGAAGCAGATGTGTTTCTCCTGTGTAGCCATTGAAGGATCTGGGAAAATTTTTCCATCATTGCATTCCTTTGTCACTCGAGGGCTTCTTCGAGCAAGATGTTGATAGGATCTCGTGCCCCCTCATCTTTCTTTTCATTCGCCATGGGAGGCTATCGGGTTTTGTGAGGCTGGTCTTGCAAAGGTTCGACTAGTTCAAGCCCTAACTCTTTATATCCCCACCTTGTTGGGGACATGCAAAAAAAAAAAAAAAGAGAGACAAAACTGCTCTAATACCACTGATCTAGATTTAAACAGGAACACAACAAATTATAGAGATAACCATAAACGCAGAGATGCAACAGAAATAATACTTAATTTCATTAATGTGAAATATTGAAATATGCTTACAAACATAAATAGAAATAAACTAGTTAGGGCAATGGTAGCTTATCTCTGAGAAGAGATGTGGTGGCTACATGCCTCTGAATTGTCTTACAATGAGGCTCAAAGGCCTATTTATTGTTGCGAAATAATGAAAAACCCTAAACATCCAAAAACCTAACTCTAGGAGATGAAGCGCCAAACTATGGGCCCCGTTTTGGGTAAATTGGTACATCAACATCCTAGGGTCGTAACTTTGGCATACGATCTCCTTTTGACATGCACAATACCTCGTTAGAAATATTTATCCGAAGACTACAACTTTTAGCATGAGCAACATCGGTCGATTATTTGCAGGAAAACTAGAGTCCATTCAGAGCTGCTAGTCCCACTAAGACGGGTAGCTATCTTAGAAACAAACAAACCAAAACAACTTGTGTTTTCCTTTATGAGAGATAGATGAGAGAGAAGCAGAGAGTACCAACCTCAGTCTTTCGCTTGGCTCCTTGCTTGTTTCCTCTCTCCCTTGATAGAGCTTTTGCTACTCCTTTCTCACTTGTCCCGCTTCAAAGAACACCTGTAGAGTCAAAGCAGCGAAATACTATCAAAGCATAGAGATCTATAACCATAAACAATATAGGATCGGATGTACATTAACCATACACATGCATAAACAAACACAAGATTCAAAGATATACAAGCATATGGAGGAAAACTCAAATAGCTTTATTGGTAGAAGTAGTAGAAGAGAGGATTACAACCCAGCTGTCTGATCCAGCGCCATCCTCCTAGCATGAAAGCCCTCTTCACCTCATGAAAAGACTAGATCACCCAACAATACAATGCTTTACAAAGAAACCAACAACATTTCCTTACAAAATACAAAATTCCAGCCTCTGGATCTCTAGGATGAGGATCCATATAGATATTTGCAGGGGGTGAATCAACTTCTAAAATTTTGATTAGTGTCATTTCACTGATAGTTCTTGGTTCCATTTGGAGATTTCATGATCTCTTACTCATCCCTAGACGAATTCAGAGAGGCAAGTGTCATATGAGCAGTTTCTAGAAGATTCTTTGAGTTTCCACCTAGCAAACTACCTTTGCCATTTGTTTGCTCTCGCTCATCGCACCCTACAAGAAGGGATTTTCAGCATGCATCACACCTTTTGTGTGTAATAGGTGAGATTCATCACACCCTCAGCATGGAGTAGTCTGTATGGTCCAGTTTTGACCAGTTCTGAGCAGATTTTCAGGGAGAACTTTTGGGAAATGATGTAATTAGTTGACCTTATTCCTTTAGGGTATGAAACAACACTTTTAGGGGTTTAGAAGCCCTTGGTCTATGGACATATGTGATTGGGGTTACAATGCCCAAATATGTCTATAACAATTGCCCCATAAAGCATGAGGTCGCAAATCTTCTGATGTCAGGTGAAATGCTTTATCATGAGGATCTGAGGTTTTTCGAACTGGAAGGTGACCTGTAATAAGATACAATACAATACATTAACTTCATAATATTTTCACGATCTAGCTGAGGCTGGCATTACCATGCTCAGCTTTATAAATTCATTTTCATGTACATAGGACAGACAATCGTCTATGTGGCAAGCTGATGATTCTGGTAGAGCCATCATCCTTTAGCTTGGATGATTATCTGTGCAACTATTGAGTACATTTGATGTCTTTATTTTCCTGAATATATCGCAGCACATATGGATGAAACTAGATCCAGGGTCTTCAAACTCGTTCAAACTTCACCCGAAGTACAAGTCGATCCATGTGAAAAGATGTTCTAATGTCGAACATGGAAAGACATCGCCTGATTACCAGCCAATAATGAAAGCTGTTAACAAGCGCGAGAGGAATCACCGATAATGATAATGACCCTCAGGGTACCACTGTACAATTCATGTGGTACGAATACATGAGTCGATGTCGAACACCACGCAAAATCTTTTGATCGAAGGTTATTGACGTAAACCTGTCACCGGAAGTGAGAAACTTGCCATTGAGGCATGCAAGCTTCAAAGTACTAAAATGGTTGTTACTAAGTCAACTTCTTGGATAATGAGATGATGTCAACAAGAAGTGACTCGTCGTAGGAGGGCCTTAATGAATTTTACATCTACGACACAAAACGGAGCAAATGATTTTGTGGAGGTGAAAATGATTTGATGATACAAGGTTCAAGGTGGAAGTCATGAAAAATGGAGCTTGAAGGTATTGCAGCGGATGAGGCGTTAGCTCGGTTGGTGAATTCTCTGAGCAACTTCTCTTGAACATATCGGTGACACTAAAATGGATTGGTAGCGTTAACCCCAAAAATGGATGGTACGGAGGACCAATGGTGATATGACCAGTGAACAAAATAACCCAACCCGACTTAATCATGGTGATGGATTGAAAGTGTCATGTTAAAGAGCGATCTGCTACCAATAAAGTTCTTCAAGTTTTCTTCCCAATTTTTCCCTAGTCATTTCTAACGAGTACCTCTTTATTTTTTTCAAGCTTGAGGAGGATAACATATGCTTGTTCTATAATTTTCCCTTCAGGAAAACTTGTTGCTATGTTTTAGCGAGCCTAGTGATAGTGAAACATGTTCTTGTCTGTAATGGACAAGTTTGTCGCTATTGTTTTAATGAGTTTAACGACAAAGATAACTCGGTCCTTTTCAGTTTTAGAGAGTCTGAAAAGAGATGGAAAGGAAACTCCAATAATATTTTTTCGTAGTATAATCCCTTAAGTCCGAAAAAGTATAAAATAATACAAAAGGGATGACTTTTCCGATCACTTTAGCAAGCCGAAAAAGACAAGCGCTCGATCTTTTTGTGTAATGATCCCTCAGGTCCAAAAATATTAAAATATAGAGGAGGGATGGCACTTCCAATCACTTTAACGAGCTAAAGAGGCCAATTGCTTAGCAATCTTTTTATATTTTTCGAGTCTAAAAAGAGCTTTAAAAAGACTCGTTTTTGAGGAACGAGTGATATTTTTGGGTAGCAGCTAGTTCCAGGTGAGGTTTGGATATTTTCAATCACAACAGTGTAAAGAAGGTGGCTAACAGAATCACTTGTCGCAGTTGTTCCTCAAAAGGGTAAACAATCAAGTGGAGGCGTATGATCGGCTAAAAAGTGGAGGTGATGGCAAGAACACGACCAAGGCTCAAAAGCTGATAGTATTGCGATCACAAAGGTTATTTACCGAAGGTGGGTTCATTTTTTAATGAGCTTGAACTCTGGGGGAACACATGCTCATTGCTAGGTTTTTTTTTAACGAGCTTGAACTTCACGTAAACCTGCTCGTGATAATAATCAGAGATGTTCAATTCACCATTAACACTATGTTCTCTTGACGGTTGTACTGCCTGTTCAATTGCTCCATCAAACTGATTAGAAATGTAAATACATGCTTGAAGAAATGAGTTAAATACCAATATCTTACTTGAATTACGTGAACAGTAACATAAAAGTTGTTTTTACCTCTCATTTTTACCATTTCATTCAAATTTGGGATTGTTGGAGCTTTGGAGGTGTTTTCCCCCACGATTTTCATCAGCTGATTCTGGGAGATTTTGTGGACTATTTTTGGCACCATCTAGACCAGGTAGGAGCTAACCCTGAGCTCTTCAATTTCATTCTTTCCTTTTCTAATTCTGAGCATGTTTTCCTCTTTTTCTGGGCCCCAGGGGTTTGAACATTTCATTCTCCCCCCATCGCACTTAGTATACATCGAAAGGTGTGATGCATATTGAGTTGGCCATTGGCTAGTCAAGATGTATCCCACCCAGTACATAGATAGGATGCGATGGGCACAAGGAGGAAAGTTTATGCACTTTTTTTCATGGAAATTTTGCCTGTTTTTTCCCAAATCAAGATCCTAATTATTCTCTTGTTTGTTTTTCAAAGATTCATCAGATCAAGATGGTCGTTACATGGCGTGAATGCGAACATGAAGAAGATGATATGATTGCCTTACATGATCTGGGTACAATTACTGCATTGTGAAACTATGGCTTGCTCAAGTTCTTCTGCATATCCAGCATGAGGCAACAATTCAATTTGTTGCAATATCTTCTCGATGCATGTGATCCTACCAACCAAGTGTTACAGATTAGAGGTAAATCCATCGCTTTTATTGTTGAGGATATCTACTTCTTGATCGGTTTATCGAGGCGTGGTGCCCCTCTCTCACTATCAGGATCCGCCCGCGGGGATGAATCCGTGAGGGATTACATTTGCCGATACTGTAGAGATGGATCTCAGCCGAGCAGGGACGACAAGATCATCATTAGAGACTTCACTGACCAGTCCTTGAAGACTATCTTATTCACCTTTGCTAGATTGGCTAGTAGCGCGGCTCTTCACTTGGCCAACAGGTCCTATATGCAATATGCCTTGGAATGCCTTGAACCAAAGGTATTCAACTAGTGTGATGCCGTACTTCCAATGATAAAAGAACAACTTACCAAGGTGAAGAACGGAAGATCCAAGAACTTTGGTTATGGTTCTATTCTGACCACTTTCGCCTTGGAGAAGATCCCACTGATGCATCCACAATACATTTCACTCAGACTGCCAGCACCGACAGAGCCACGGATGCAGAGATGGGTTGACCTTATGGCCAGACATGTTGTTCAGTCGCAGATGGTTTATGTTGAGTATCCATATGTTGGGATGGATTTCCAGGGCAACCTAGATTTGGTGCTGCTAGCTAGCGAGCAGTGGGGTGTTATAGGTAAAAAGATCTGACTATATCTCTATTTATTGTTTTTATAATGTTCTTATGTTTTTTACATGTTAGAAAGACTAATAAAACTCATATATTCATGTAGATGTTGGACCAGTGCGACTACCAGTGCGCTCGAGGGTAGCAGTTGCCATTCCAATAGGAGAGGCTATAGGGAGGGCTGTCCTTTGCGATCTGGACGTAGCCGAGACCTTTGCAGTATTGCAGGATCAGATCGAGGGCCTCACCCTTGTTATTCTGGATGTGAGGACCGACGAGTTACCTTTGAGATTACAGCGCCATACTACTGACATGCTGAATCGATGGACTAAGCTCCTACATATGATCGCACAGGCGGTGACTTGTTATCACCAGCACCATTAGTCTAGGGTGCTTTTCTGCATTTTTGAGTTTTTGGGTCATATGACCTATTTTGTCCTAAAACAGAACATTTTATAAAAACTATAAACAGTTGCATATATTTTTTATTTTCGGAGCTTTATTTTGGTTAAGTTATATGATCTTGATGCAAATGTTGATGAAATGCTTTTCTTTTATAAATGTTGCAAATGTCTATCTAACGCATAATTTGCTAATGAATTAGTTAATGTGTTTAAG
This sequence comes from Pinus taeda, assembly GCA_000404065.3. NCBI lineage: Eukaryota > Viridiplantae > Streptophyta > Pinopsida > Pinales > Pinaceae > Pinus > Pinus taeda. The sequence goes on along the minus strand of APFE030226926.1, from coordinate 118,320 downwards.
TTTCTGGAAATGTGTTGATATTGAATAGAATCAAACTGTCTTTCCAAAATCCTGACCCTTAGGAACATATGATAGATAGCTGGATTCCGAACGGAATAGATGCCAGTAAGCTGTAGGATGACCAGTTGTGAGTCTAGCCTGACAACAAGTTGGCGTATGCCATGTGCGATGGCATTAGATAGAAGCTCTATCAACGCACTATACTCAACGATGTTGTTCGTTGACCGACCAATACATACCCCTCTAAAACTCACTAACTCGCCGCTTGGATAAAAAATGGCCCAGGCTGCAGAAGATAGGTTCCACGTACTACGACTAGCTCCATCAACATATCCAACAAATGATTCAAATAGGTTTGACATCTACAACAAATGCAAAAGTGGACTACCTAACCAAAATGATCACTCTTGACAAAAACAAAAACGTAACAAAAGCATATGAAGAGATTACTATACTTAGTCAAGCATAGTAACGCTTAAGATACAACCCGTTTCGGGGTTGCGACAGTGGAATTCCATGGTAATCTACTAGCTCGTAGGCTCCTTTTGATAATACACACTTAACAATGTAGGGACCCATCCACGAAGATTGGAACTTACTTGCTCCCAACTTATCGGATTCATGATCGTAGAGTAAGACCAGGTCACCTTCTAAGAAGATACAGGGCTTGACATTCTTATCAAATTGTGCCTTGACTCGTTTCTTATGAGCTTTGTTATCTAAGGTGGCATCACGACAGGTTTCATCCAGTTGGATTAATTCCAAGAAACGAGCCTCTTCCTATGAAGTTCCAGGGAGAACGTTGACTTCGAGCTTGAGAGATGAAATTTCACACTGAACCGGTAAGACTGCTTCTAGACCATACACCAACTGAAAGGGTGTAAATCTAGTTGCATTTCTTACCGATGTTCGGTATGCTGACAAGGCCGAGTATAGGATTAGGTGTTACCTCTGTTTGTGGACTCCAATCATCCTTTGCAGCATACGCTTCAGGACTTTGTTGATGGCTTCAACTTGTCCGTTAGCTTGCGGATAATACGGAGTAGAACTATCGTGGGACAGTCCTAACTTGGCAGCCAATTCAACCATCATGTGATTGCAGAAATGCGGTCCATGATCTGTGACTATAGTCTATGGAATGCTAAATCTAGAGAGTACATGATTGAAAAAGAAAAGAGTAGTCGTTTCACCATTGTTGTTTAATGTAGGCATCAACTCGGCCCATTTTGTAAAATAGTCAACTGTGACTATGATATACCCATGCCCCCTATCTGAGGTGGGGTTACATGTCATGAAATCTATGCCCCATTTGGTGAATGGACCAATAGCAACTACTGGATGTAGAGGTGCGGGTGGTATTCTAGTTTTGCAATCGAAGATTTGACAAGCATGGCAACTTCTAACTGTGATTATGCAATCTTTGAACATTGCTGGCTAGAAGTAACCTGCTCGTAAGATCTTTTGTGTTGTAGCATAACCAGATTGATGCCCCCCACACGCACCTGAATGGTAATCATTCAAGAATTTTTCAGCCTCCTCATGAGTGAGGCACCTTCGCAGAACTGTATCGGTACTGCCACGGTAAAGTGTATCACCGATGATCATGTAGTCTTTTGCTTGGTATCGAGTACATCGTTGTTCTGAGCGAGAGGTATTAGGCCTATATGTTTGGGTTTGGAGATAGATGATTATAACTCCATACCACGGATTGCTCGATGATATCAAAAACAAAGATTCATGCATGATTAATGCTTTGGATGTTGAATCGTTGGATGACGATGGGAAGTTCCATAGTAACTCCGCGAAAACCAGAAATTTCCTTGATTTGGATTTTATGAATTCCAGATCAAACTCTTGCAAAATGGCTATCCATTTTGAATATTTCCCCCCAAGTAACTGACGCAACAGAATGTAAGTCATAGGCTTGCAATCTAACAAAATGGCAGTTTTGCGAAAGAGGATATAGTGTCGAAATCTCTGTACTACTTGAATAGCTACAAGAGCCAGCTTTTCAACATAGGAGTACTTGCTTTCTGTATCATTTAAGTTTTGACCTAAATAATAGATAGGATTCCATTGTCTTCTTGAACTAAAACCATTGCGATGGTCATATCTGCTGCAACTAGATATAGGTTAAAGTCTTTTTGATAGTCAGGAGCATACATTAATGATACTTTTATTAGGGATTCCTTTAGAGCATCAAAGGAAGCTTATGCAACCTGATCCCAGTTAAAGGGCACTTCCTTTTTCAAAAGATGCATATAAACTTTAGCAAGTTTGGCATAATTTGGAGTGAACCTCCTCAAAAAGTTTGCTTTCCCTTGGATTTTCTGAATCTGAAGCAAATTTGAAGCTGGAGGCATATCGATGATTTCCTGAACTTTACATGGGTTGAACCAAATCCTGTCCTTAAAAACTATGAAAACAAGTAAACGAGGTCAGAACCGACACAAAACAAACACTTGTGTGGATTGAGGCGTATCTTGTAGTGTCGCCAACGTAGAAATATAGCTCTCAAATGCTGCAGATGATCAGTGCGCTTTCGCGAATGAGACGGTAGATCATCGAGATATGGTTGAATGATGTTCTTGATGTCGTGGAATGCACAATTCATAGTCCTCTAAAAAGTTTCCCCTACGTTCTTTAAACTGAAAGGTAGTTTACGGTATGCGAATGTGCCCCACGGACATATAAATGCAGTCTTCGACTGGTTCTGTGGGTGGATATTTATTTGATTATACCCAGAAAATCCATCCATGAATGAAAAGATTTTGCATCTGGTGCATTCATCAATTATCTGGTCGATGAAGGGTGTAGGATAGTTGTCCTTTGGACAAGCTTGATTTACATCCCTGTAATCAATGCACACTCTAATCATTCCTTGCTTTTTCATCACAGGAACAATATTTGATACCCAATCAGTTAGAGGAACCAAGTAACTGAAACCAACATGTAAACGTTTTTCAACTTCTGCCTTGATGGCAGCGGCTTTCTTCAGGTGCACCTGCCAAAGCCGTTGTCATACCGGTTTGACATCTAGATACATCTTGATTTTGTGTTCAACTATGCTCAAGTCTATGCCTGGAATTTCTTTGTATGACCATGCAAAGACATCTTTGAATGTGCGAAAGAGAGTGCAATATATTTCCAGTTCTGAAGAAGAACAAGATTTTCCAACATGAATATTCTCTACAACATTAGGTTTGGTCGAGATATTTATGGCGATAGTTTCTTCAATATTGGACAGATTTCGCTTGGAATCCACCGTATTTACAGTATTTGATAGAAAATAAAAAACTGAAGGATGATTAAGGTAGCTAGAATAATATTCGTGGTAATCCGGGAGATGGGAACGATTGTGGTAATCTTCCCATGGTGCCTCTCCTATCATCATTGACTGAATGATTCCTTTGTCTGTAGAATGTACATGTGACCAAGGATCTGAAGGGGTGCCATATTCCTTATACCTATCTATCCAAACACTCGATAAGCATTGATTTGTGTTTTTCCCCCAGGCCAAGAAAATTGATTGCTACAATATTTCTATTGGGCTTGGAGGCAATACCTACAATGATCCATGCTAATAAAATTTTCGGTAAACTTCTGAATCTTTGCATATATAGAAGATATCATATTGCAAGCTCCCACCAGATTACTCTGAGGTGGTAGGGAAAAAGTACCCATTAAGGTAGAGTCTTTTAGGAGGCCTACTTTGATATTTTGAAGTGATTGAGAGCTTCCATGGATCATTGGAATGCTTCCCGTAACTTTTGAATTGTTTGGGAGGAAGGTTTGTTGGTCAACGATTGTAATTCCTCCTTGGAAGGGAAATGCAATTTTTCTACAATAAGTTGACACAACTATAGCCATAGCATATATCCAGGGCCTTCCCAGTAGGATGTTATAATCGAGGTTTCCATAGATAACTTTGACATCAATTTCTATTGTCTTTCTCCCCAGTTCAACTTGCAAGTTACTTAGAATCTCATACGTGGTGTATGTTCATCCATCGAATGCTTTTAATGGCTTTGATGATTTTGACAAGGGTGGTGAGCCTAAAGTTTTCCAGCAACTCATTGACATAATGCATGTAGATTCTCCCTCATCAATAATTGTTCGATGAACAGTTTTTTTGAGGTCTTTCACTTGAAAGAGGAAAGCGAGTTGAGTTGGTAACTGAGGTTCGTATCCTTTATGATTAAAGGCCACAAGATTGGAATTTTCTGGGTCAATCCCACCTATTGTTGATAATAGAGCCTGCTTTTGGGAGGGGCAATTTTGTAGTACTTCAAGCATCGACATAACAGATGGCGATTGGGCCAGATCATCTACTATATTATAATTATGTGCTGCTCAGGCACGGGGATTAAATGTTGATTTGTCTACTACTCCCTTTGGCGGCTTTATCGTTAGCTCAAGAATGATGGGTGGCACAACTTCAGTTGAAGTTGTTGTTGAACTACTAGGTTGATCAGTAGCCTTGTTGTTCGACAACTGTGGATTCCCATAATCTTTATTCCTTGTTGATATCAAATCATCATTTTGCTGTTTCGAAATGGACAACATAAGCACTTGGGATGGAGAAGCATTGTCACTAGCAACCAAATTGGTTTTTGGGTTTGGAAACGGATCAGTCAATACTGCTGAGGTTTTCAAACTCTTAAAGAACTTCTTAATCTCAACTTTATGCAGACAATCTCTTGTCCAATGGTCCTCATCAGATATAACACATGGATGACTAGGTTTCTTTTACCTAGAGGGGTTTTCAGAAGATTTTTCAGGAGACGAATCATCTTGTTTCTTCTTTTTGATTTTCCCTTTCTTCTTGCCCCCTGGTTGCTTTGGTTCTTGCCTTTGTCAGTTGACACGACATTAACCTCTGAGGAAAGAAGTTTTTCATTTGCCTTTTTACTGGAAACTACAAGGGATTTACTAGATGGGGCCTTTGCGGTTTGCGTACTTGAGGTGCCAATCACGTCGTCACTGGCATGAAAGTCCCTGTTCAATTTAGGAGGAGGAGGAATGGAAAACTCTAGTCTAGGAACATCAGGAATTTTGTCATAGAGCATGCCAAACTGAGTATAGATCAAGTCTAGATATTGTGCACGAGCAATGACTTTCTCTTCAGTGATGACTCCTCCCTTAGCCACATCTTTTGTAATAGAAGGTAACAATGACTTAATAAACCATTTAGCTAGGATCTGATCAGGAACATATGTGTTCACCATTCGACGACAACGCTGTCACTCATGAATGGGATTAGATATGTGAGTGGCTGTTGTCTGCTTAAAATTGGTAAGAAGCTCCGTTCGTGTTTCGTACCTTATGGGTAACTGAAAATGGGTTAAAAAGGTGGTGGCAAGGGCACTTAAGTTATCGAATGAAGCTCTAGGCAATTCGATGTACCATTTTGCTGCCGGACCAATTAACGTTCGCTGAAAAAGGTGAAGCCTAATTGAATCATCATTGAGAGTGTTGGACGAACACCATAGATGAAAGGTTATCACTTGATTCAATGGATCTTCACCCGGATTTCTATTAAATTTAGGAATATCTGATGGAAGTTTATGAGGAATCGTTGGCCACCAAGGGGCATTAGCAATTGGATCATTTGTTAGCTGATTCAAATATGGTAATTCTAAAGTCGCTATGGAAGGCAACTGTTGATTCAAGTTTGGCGAAGCTTACCCAAGATAAAATGGGATCGCCTGAGTAGTGCGTCTTTGCATACTAGCGTAATGTATTTGATGCTAATAACTTTGATAAGGTTGATGGGCATAACCATTATAATATGATTGTTGATAACCATTTAGAATGTACGACTGCCCATTACCTACAAAGCTTTGTTGCTTAGGTCCTCGGTAAGCCTGCTGGAATTGTGGTTGTTGATATTTCATCAGCCATGGTTGTGAGACCATTTGTTGTTGTCAAATACTGGATGTTTGACCAAGATGAGGGGTGATAGTACCCATTTGAGCCTGAGTCGCTTCAGTTAAGGAGCCACTAGTCAGCGGTTGTGATTGAGTTGCAAAGACAAGAGGTTGTTGTATTACGACTTGAGATACTTGAGGTTGACATACAACAAGTAGCGCTTGTACTTGCGACACCGTCACAACAGCCAGTGTAGTGGGAATGTTCGACACAGGTTGATTTTGTTGCATTGAATATACAATTCTTGGCTGCTGAGGCAGTATTGGTATCCAACCACTGGATGCAATTCCATCTTGACCTGAATTTTGTTGTGAACTCTCATATGGTTGCTCTCCTAGAGGGAACAATGAAAAGGCATACTTGCCCCCATATGGCAGCAACCCCATGTTCAAAGGGTAAAATGGTATTTGGAGACTAGATTTCCAAATTGATGTTGTTGTGAAGGATCAATTTGCTGAGACTCAACATAATATATTCCATATAAGATTCTGGACGAACAAATAGGAACAGACCATGTTGTCACAATAGTCCCTAGGTGGACTCCATCTAGCGGTTGAGAGCTAGTTGGGACAGATGGTATACCGACGAACATTGTTGGAGTAGTAGCAGGAAGTTTTGCGACTACTGTATCAGATGACATAGTCCTAGATGTCAATGGTTGTTCAGACATATTGAGTGTATCCAAAATATTTCCTAGCGATTCTACAGGAGCTTGCGGTGAAGGATGACTAACTTCTATAGTAGAAGGATATAGGTGGACCCCAGTACCAAAATGCAATGGGGTACTGGATGGAAGATCCTCTACAATCTAGACCGTCAGGTCCGTAAAATAGTTTTGGTGCTGGAGAAGGTACAGACTTTGCAACGACAAATGTTGGAGGGGTGACACCTTCCGAATCATCCCTAGATGGAGCTAGTTCAAGAATAGAAGTGTTTATTGTTACACTAGGATCAGTTCTAATGTCCTCTTGTAACTATGTAACTTCTTCTGTAGAGGCCGGGATACCAAAAATAATTAGAGTAACTGGAGTCTTTGATGATGTTGAAACAAAAGTTTCAAATAAACCAAGACACTTTGACCCAGTTAAACGAGATCGCTTGGCCTGGAATGGTTTCGTTTCTGGAGTCAAAGACGGTTGACTCGTTAGTCTTCGTGAACGACGAGGTTTTGATTGACTTTCTTCCATGATTTTGGATTACTCAATCAACTTCAAAATAAAAAAGGGGAAAACGTTATTCCGATTTAAACGAATTTTATGACGGTTTGACACAACTTGCTTTTTCAATTTTTAAGAGTCGAGAAAAAGCTAAAGATGACTCTAGTCACCTTCGATTTTTAATGAGCCTGAAGTGACAAGTGTTCAGATGGACCCTTTCTTTTAAGGAGTATAAAAAGGAATGAAAGTGACTGCTCTGGAAGTCTAGACAGAGGGATTACCAAACCAATTGCAAAACTGCAATATACTTTTACATACGACAGTCAATCTTCCCGAATGCTATGTTCAGTGCATTGCGATCGATAGGGCGGGAAACACAATTTCCTAAGGACAAAGGATATAGCCTATTGTGGTCTCCCAATATATACTCGACGGTACGTGGGAGCACAAGTCCGTACTGGCACTTTTCATATCAAGGAGGAGGAATCACCCAACCTATGATGAAAACGATAGTTACGAGGTTTAACGGCGCCAAAATACGTCTCTAGCCTAGACTTCTGATGTTGTGCATTAGGTTCCAAAGTGTTTTTATGTTCATTGAGGTTTATTTTACAGTTGATCTTTCTTAAGAAGTTTGCCTTTCAAGGTTCACTGCGTGATGTAGATGTACAATTCCTAAAGGTGCAATATAAGATGATAAACAATCATTTATTTTATTTTAGCAATGAAGATCCTAGCTACTAAGGAAAGAAGAGTAAAATTCTTTCAACATAGAGCAGAGAGCACACACTAAATGCACTTTTCCTAAATCAATTTCTTCATGCAGTATAAATGCAAATGCACATGCATGTATTTGTTTTTCCACTTTCTTAATGGGAGAATGACAAAAATAAAACTAAGTACAAATCTGAATTACTTTTCCTCAAAGCGACACTTTAGCAATTTCTTTTGAAAAAACGAAAGGAAGACTAAGACAACACTTTCACTTTCGAATGAAAAACTTTTTCTGACACTTCAAAGAATTGATAATTCAAATCAAATACAATGGAAAAAGTGTAATCGACTATCTAAAAGAGGAAGACTTTACGACACTCTTTTATTTAACTGAAAATCACAGTTGTGACACTTTCAAATAAAAAAACAACAGTTTGATTAAGCTACTATTTCCAAAGGAGGACTATAAATGATGAAAAATACATAAAAAAAACATTCACAATTCCTTCTCAATGGAGGCTGAATAATGAAAAGAAAAAAGGTTTCAACAGTGATATATTGATCATAGACAGCAAAACTACTGAATAGAGCTGAAAACAATGAAGAAAAAACCAAAATCTGGAGGCAGAAACAGTCTCACTCAATCAATGCACCTGTCCTTAAGGGAAACAAGGACGCATCTCACCTGCAGCACACGGGAGGTGCGATGCATCCAGATTGCCAATGAGAGACAGTGCGATGGTCCAGGGACAAGACTTAGCTCGGTTTTTACTCACAGTTTGCAAATAAGTTCAGGGGTTTAGGCTGAGCTTATGATAGGCAGTAAACACAAAGTATAGGGGCTGATCTAATGAGGTTATCTGAGCTACCACCAGGGATCTTAGGATGTTTGCAAGTCAGATGTTCAGTTCATAAACCAACTTGGAGATTGATTGAAGTAGCGTTGATCTACTTTGCAGTTGCATAGAAAAAGTAGTTCGAAGGCTAGCTGGTTTAACTTCAAGCTCCGTCTGTAGTTTATAAAGCAAACAACAAGGACAAATAAACAAACTATTCACTCCCTAGAGGAGTCGCCATTTTTTTAATGGGAAAACTAGTGTCCATTCAGAGCTGGTAGTCCCACTAAGACGGATAGCTATCTTAGAAACAAACAAACCAAAGAAACTTGTGTTTTCCTTTATGAGAGATAGATGAGAGAGAAGAAGAGAGTACCAACCTAAGTCTCTCGCTTGGATCCTTGCTTGTTTCCTCTCTCCCTTGATAGAGCTTTCGCCACTCCTTTCTCACTTGTCCCGCTTCAAAGAACACTTGTAGAGTCAAAACAATGAAATACCATAAAAGCATATAGATCTATAACCATAAACAATATAGAATCAGATGTACATTAACCATACACATGCATAAACAAACACAAGATTCAGAGATATACAAGCATATGGGGGAAAACTCAAATAGCTTTATTGATAGGAGTAGTAGAAGAGAGGATTACAACCCATTTGTCTGATCCAGTGCCAACCTCCCAGCATGAAAGCCCTCTTCACCTCATGAAAATACTAGATCACCGAACAATACAATGCTTTACAGAGAAACCAACAAAACTTCCTTACAAAATACAAAATTCCAGCCGCTGGATCTCTAGGATGAGGGATCCATATATAGATATTTGCAGGGGGGTGAGTCAGCTTCTGAGATTTTAATTAGTGTCATTTCATTGATAGTTCTTGGTTCCACTTGGAGATTTCATGATCTCTTACTCATCCCTGGGCAAATTCAGAGAGGCAAGTATCATGTGAGCAGTTTCTAGAAGATTCTCTGAGTTTCCATCTAGCAAACTGCCTCTGCCATTTGTCTTCTCTCGCTCATTGCATCCTACAAAAGGGCTTTTTAGTATGCATCACACCCTCTCTATGTAACAGGTGAAATGCATCGCACCCTCAGCATGGAGCAGTCTGTATGGTCCAGTTTTGACCAATTCTGAGCAGTTTTTTAGGGAGAACTTCTGGGAAATGATGTAATCAGTTGACCTTATTCCTTTAGGGTATGAAATAAAACTTTTAGGGGTTTATAAGCCCTTGGTTTATGAACATATGTGATTGGGGTTGCAGTGCCCAAATATGTCTATAACATCGATGGACCGTTGTTTCTCCCAATTTTCCCAAAAAACATCGTTTAGGGCCTCAAAGCAGCTTGGGAAGTTTAGGACCTGAAAAACTGCCAAAAATAGTGAGCTTGTACTTTCATCCTTCTACTCGCAGTAGGTTTCCCACCAGTCTTTGACATGGGGGACTACTTTGAGAAGTGTAAAAGTGATCTTTTCCCAGCTAGAAAAACCATGAACAGAAAAATACCCTTCTAAAATATTTAACCATTTAACTACAACATATGAATCTATATGACCCTCGAATATGGGGATTTCAAAGTTAACTTGTAACTTAAAGGGTTTGGCATTTCCAGAGTAGCTGTTGGAAGTAGATGTGTCACCTCTGGGTAGCCGCTGAAGGATCCGGGCAAAGGTTTCCATCATCGCGTTCCTTTGTCACTTGAGGGATTCTTTGAGCAAGATTTTGAAAGGATCTCCTACCCCCTCGTCTTTCTTTTCATCCACCATGGGAATCTTTCGGGGTTCGCGAGGCTGGTCTTGCAAAGGTTCAACCAGTTCAATCCCTAACTCCTTATATCCCGACCTCGTTGGGGACATGCAAAGAAAAACAAAGAAAGAGAATACTGCTTTGATACCACTGATCCAGATTTAAACATGAACACAAAAAATTGCAGAGATAACCATAAACATAGAGATGCTACAGAAATAATAGTTCATTTCATTAATGTAAAATACTGAAATATGCTTACAAACAGAAATGGAAATACACCAGCTAAGGCGATGGTAGCTTATCTCTGAGAAGAGATGTGGCGGTCACTTGCCTCTAAATTGTCTTACAACGAGGCTCGAAGGCCTATTTATTTTTGAGGAACAATGGAGAACCCTAAACATCTAAAAATTTAACCCTAGGAGATGAAGCGCCAAACTATGGGCCCCATTTTGTGTAAATTGGTACATCAACATCCCAGGGTCGTAACTTTGGCATACGATCTTTGTTTGATGCACAAAATACCTCGTTAGAAAGATCTATCCATGGAATACAACTTTGGGATGAGAAACATCAATCCATTGATGCATGTTGCTCTCAATTTTCCCAAAAAAAGTCATTTAGGGCCTCTAAACGGCTCCAGAAGTTCAGGACCCGAAAAACTACCAAAAATAATAAATTTTGCTACAATTAAGGAAACTGAAAAATTGAAAGAGACAGTTGTGGGGATCCAAGTGGGGTAGGTGGGTGGCCACCAACATCCACCTGGATCATTCCCCCCCCTTAGGAAGCAATGGTCTGCAATGCGTTGAGTTCCTCCATGAGATGAGGAAACTTCTGTTGAACTTGGTCCTTGGTGAGCTGTTCTGCAAACGCTGATGTGTCCAGTAATGGTGGGAAGCATGGTCAAGGGTGGTCCACATTGAGCACTTGATGTAGGTGAAGGAATGGGGGAATGTTGTGCTCCAAAGCATTTTTTCCCATAGCCTTAGTAATGGTGTAAGGACCATACCAGAGTGGTGTGAGCTTCTGATGGGCTCTGTTAGCGCTCAAATCTACCTTACGCTGAAATAAGGTAAAACTCAAGGCTACATCAAACCACGCTTAGCCTCGTAGCTAGCCCTACGAGGACAGGAGAGGGCTCTCTCTAGTCAATCTCGATAAAATGAGCAATAGGGTGCGAGATGACTCTAGAATGGGAACTGATTTTAGGCTAGTAAAGAGATAGGAAAGTTTGATTTTGATTTTTTGGGTTTTTGTTGGAGAAATGGGAAAAAACAATTTTGGGTCCGGGGATAAGGCTAGATCTTTGCAAAATTCGAGTTGGGGCGAGGTAGGAAGTAGTTTTAATGCTTTTTGATTAAGTGTATGGATGGATCAGAACAAAAAGGAGCTGAAGAGAGAAAGGGAGAACATGGATCCTCTCCAAACAGGTGAAAACATGTAAAACTAAACAATTTCAAAGACAGAGCACTGAAATCAATGGATTCAACCTCATTTACTCATTCATTTAGTTTCAGAAGCATAAGAAGGGAATGGAATACATTAAACATGAAAGAACTTACAATAAACTGAGAGAAAACACCAACAAGAACTAAAAGCCACAAGAATCCCAACAGGTGCTGCAAAACCTCTGATCTTTCCTTAGCCAAAATATGAAAAATATGTACAATAGTGTGCCAAAATCTTTCCGAAGAGTCCAACCTCTCCAACCTCTCAAAATGATTGAGAAATTACATCATATAGACCATCCTAACCCCTTTCCATGCCTTTAGGGGTCAAATTCCTCCTTCTAGGAGAAGTTTCAACTAATTCTAAACAAGGAGCTAGAATATAGGCATCTAAACAACTTACCTCTAAAAGGGAGGAAACTGATTCTTACATCTGATTTTTACTTTTTTAGGAGTGAATCATCTAGAATAGGTAAAAGTGAGTCAAAGTTACATGTCAACCATCAATTGAAATCATGATAACTAAAAAATTTCATCCACAAGCAAAACTAGTTCAACTGGCCGAATTCCTGAGCTGGAAGGTGAAAAATTGACCAAAAATCTATATGCGTAGCGCGCATGAGTCATACGCGTAGCGTGCCTTTCAGCCTAAATTTGAGGCACTTCCTGACATCCAAATTGAGCTCATGATAGCTCGTTGGAAAGCCCTGGATGTTGAATATCCAACCCAAGTGAAATTTCCAAATTTGGAGCTCATGTGCCCCTCCAAAACTTCATTCTCCCAGAAGTACTTCCTGTTGGAGCAAAAGGTGGCAGCAAGGTGGTTTTCATGGTGTTTTTGGGCCTTTTGATCATCCAGAACTTGATTAAATGCTTCGGAAATACTTGAGCATGCATAAATTACCATGAAAAACCCAAAAATATAAAGTTTTCCTTCAACAAGTGTCCCAATCAAAAGCAAGCGCGTCGACGCGCTACTCGTATGGCTGAAAAACCTGTTTTTAGGCCAAAATATTTCAAAACGACAAAAAAATATCCGAATTTGCTCAAATTCGGAGCGAAGACCCTCCATTATGTATTATGCCCAGCCAATGAATCCTCGGCCAAAATCTAGAGTGGATCAGGTGTTTCACGACGCTTTAGTGTCCTCCTGGTGTATGCAGTTCAGTGGTGCAATCTCTGTCTTGGTCATATAATGTATCGATGTCCGCCTCCATGATGTTGCAAAATCTGTGTTGGCTTGAATGAGATGAAGAATGAGGATTTGGTACTTTTGTTTCAAATGCCAAATGTGGGTGGAACTGTGGGAAATAGGGCCATGTGAATAGTGGACTGTGGGAAAATGAGCTATGGGAACAACATGATTTCAATTAAGTGAAGAAAATATGCTTGAGTCAAGTGAAATTAAGGATGTGAGTACAATCACTTGACTGTATGGAATTTTGGAACCTATAACTGATATGAAGGATGGAAATTGGTAACACATGGCAAGTTTTAGGGATGGGATATAGGGAAATAGGAGAGGGACGAAGTGATATGAGTGATTTTGAAGGGAATAGGGAAAAGGGAGGCATTGTATGATGATATGACAATAGTAGGGAAAGGAAAATACAATTGAGATATGGAATGTTTTGGCACCAAATTCAAATTCTAAAACTTCAAATTCAAACCCTAAAGAGGCATTTCTTTACAAGAGAGTAGGGTTTGTGTTTTTCAACATTCATACTCTTACAACCAATCTTCAAACAACTTCAAACACTGACCAAAGATAATAGCAAGATGATTTAAAATTACATGAGGCAAAGGAGACTAAGAGAATTTGAATTTTGAAGAGAAGTGGCAAAAATTTTGTGTTCTGGCCCAATGCGTATCGCGCATGTAATTTTACACAGGCTAGGGAGGCTATATGCGTAGCGCGCTCTATATGTGTAGCATGCCACATAGTGCATTTTGCAGGAGGCTTTTGGAGGCCTTCCCGGTGTCTAAATTGAGCGTGTGATAGCTTGTTGGAATGATCTTGGAGTCTAATTTCCAACCCAAGTAAAATGTTTCAATTTGGACTTCATTTTCCTTTTCATAAATCAAATCTCCCAAAACTTGTCAAAATGAGCAGAATGAGGCCGCCTCAAGGCAGAGCGCTGTTGCCATCAACTTTTGAAGGTCTTTCTCAACTCCAAATTGAGCTAATGATAGCTCATTGGAAATATATTTGTGTCTAGTTATCCTTTTACTCATCAAACAAGTCATTTAGCTAACCATGCTAGGAGAAATCTTGATTTTCCCAAGGTTACTTCAGAGGTGCATTCAATTCTCCTGAGGCACAGTATTTGTGACATTTCTCTAAAACCATGATACATGTGTAAAAAGTGAGGGAGGTGTTTCTTCGTTGGCATGTTGTGGACAAAAACCTCTCTCCGTTTTCGAAAATTCATCTTTGATTGCTCTGAAACATCTTTTGAGTGAAACTTATCCCGATGTGAAACAAGGAATTTTGTCGAAATGAAGCGAAATGAAGGGGATAAGGGGTTTCTAAATTCTTGGGGAAATTTTGGGAAGTAGGGAGGGATGTTAGGAAGCAGGGGAAAGTGGAATCTCAGAGATGAGTAGGGAGGGGTCCAAAAGGGAAAAACCATAGGCCTAGCTTAGAAAATGCCAAGTTTTGGCAAGAAACTAGTTTGTGGCAAAATGAGGAATTTGGGGGATTCAGTGATGGTGTGTTAATAAGGTACATTAGGATAGGGAAGGGTGTGTGAACATCAGGATACAAAGTTTTTTCGATGATTTGACCATCCAAGAGAAATTACCTCCAAAACCCTAGGAGAGGGAAATGGACCTTACCTAGGCACAAGTGAAGCATGAACAAGTTGTAAAATGACCCAATGGAACTTGACATGATGATGAAAACCCTCTGAATAATGGTGCACTCAGCTAAATGGTGACATGGACCGACATTTGGACAATTTTGAAAAGAGTGAAAACAAACCCTAGACCTAATGCCTAGTGACCAAATTTTGCTTGAAGACTCTTTGAAATGACAAAATTTGACCTTGACACCTTAAAATCACTTTGTGAGAGCATGTTTGATCACTAAAGGAAGGCTGCAAAGACTGACACTAACAGGCTCTTGTAAGGCATTCTTTCTGGAGATGCAACCAGACTTTGTCACCCACTTGAAACTTGTGTGGTACCTGATGCTGATCATGTCGCTGCTTGTACTTGGAATTTTCTAGAATGGAGTGGTGATAGATTGGCCTATTGGGTAGAGGTGCTCTAGAAGTTAGATCGAATGAATGCTTGACCTGACAGAGCAACGGTGCCCCTGTGGGTGAGTAGAATATGTCCTTATCTTCTTTCATGAACATATCCACCTGCTTCTCTTGCGTGGAGGAACCTTTCTCGGAGGCCATGGATGTGGCTATGATCTTGCCCTTACTTTGAGAGCGAAACAGACAAAAAATAAATTTCCTTGTCTAGGAGATGATCTTATTACCTTTCTTAGTAGAGATCAAAGAAGTGGCGGTAGGTGGGGCTACCTCTGGTATCCTATATAATGTATTACACAAAGAAATAATAACAACGTGAGGCCTTGACTCATACACAACATGTCACTTCCACAAGTATGGTTGACCTAATAATACATCACAAACATCAAGCAGTGAAACATCACACAATACCTCATCTGTGAAGGGCTTGATGTTGTAGGGAAGGCGACACTATCGGCGGACTCAGAGATCTCGTTCTTGGTGAAGCCACCCGATGTTGTATGGTTGCAAGTGTGGTATGGTTAGTAGTCCCAGCCACTTCATGGTCTCTGCCGAAATGAGGTTCTTTTGGCTCCCACTTTCAACAATGATTTGCAACGACAAACCCTTCACCCACATCTATGTGGGGAAGGCACTCCCCCTCCTCTGGATTTTCTGGTTCATTCTTCTGGACCTTGGTAGTGGCAACAATGACCCTGGGCTACGCATCAATTTTTTGATTCCCTTTGTCATTTCCTTTGTTGGGTTCTAACTGAGGGTTGGAACATGCATCTGATTCTAAAGCCTTCAACTCGTCCACCAACGATTTCTTGGTTCAACACTAACTTGTGTTGTGAGTGGGGATCTTATGGAACTCACACCACTTTCCTATGTCCTTCTTTGACTTCATGGTGTTGTTCTTTTCTTGCGGCTTGGACGGGTTGTCTTAGGTCACCCCATCTTGGCTTTGTCCTTTGTTCTTCGGATTCGTAGATCCAAACTCTCGCTTCTTTTGTTTAAACTTCTGCTCAATCTTGACAACGTATCGGTATGCCGTGCCAAGTGAGGAGATGTCCAGGAACTCCATATCATCCTAGATGTACCTGTGTAGGCAGCAATTGTATTTGAAGACCAAATGTAGCTTAGAATCCTTGATACCCAACTTTGTACGAAGGGTATGAAAAATATTTTTGAACTCTGACACATCTTGGTCCCTTCCCTGTCGCAGAGTGGTCCACTTTATGTATTTGTCCTCATAGCTCTTGGCAGGGTAGTACTTCTCCTTGATGGCTTCCTAGAATGAATTCCAAGTGGGTGCGGCTAAAAATAGTGAGCCTGTACTTTAATCCTTCTTCTTGCAGTAGGTTTCTCACCAGTCTTTGACATGGGGGGTTGCTTTGAGAAGTGAAAAAGTGATCATTTTCCAACTGGAAAAATCATGAACATAAAATACCCTTCTAGCATATTTAACCATTTATCTACGAAAACTGCATCTATACAACCCTCGAATATGGGGATTTCAAAGTTAACTTGTACCTTAAAGGGTGTGGCATTTCCAGAGTAGCTGTTGGAAGCAGATGTGTCACCCCTGGGTAGCCGCTAAAGGATCTGGGCAAAGTTTTCCATCATCGCGTTCATTTGTCGCTCGAGGGATTCTTTGAGGAAGATTTTGATAGGATCTCCTGCCCCCTTGTATTTCTTTTCATCCTCCATGGGAGACCATCGGGGTTTGTGAGGCTGGTCTTGCAAAGTTTCAACTAGTTCAAGCCCTAACTCCTTATATCCCCACCTCATTGGGAACATGCAAAGAAAAATAGAGAAAGAGAAAATCATTATGATACCATTGATCCAGATTTAAACAGGAATGCAACAAATTATAGTGATAACCATAAACACAGAGATGTAGTAGAAATAATACTTCATTTCATTAATGTAAAATACTGAAATATGCTTACAAACAGAAATGGAAATAAAGTAGCTAGGGCGATGGTAGCTTATCTTTGAGAAGAGATGTGGTGGGTACATGTCTCTGAATTGTCTTACAATGAGGCTCGAAGGCCTATTTATTATTGAGAAACAATGGAAAACCATAAACATCCAAAAACCTAACCCTAGGAGATGAAGTGCCAAACTATGGGCCCCGTTTTGGGTAAATTGGTACATCAAATTTCGAGGGTCGTAACTTTGGCATACGATCTCTGTTTGACGTGCACAATATCTCGCTAGAAAGATCTTTCTGAGGACTACAACTTTGGGAATAGAAATATTTGACCATGGACCCATGTTGTTCCCAGGTTTCCCAAAAAATGTCATTTAGGCCTCAAAACGACTCCGAAAGTTTAGGACCCAAAAAACTGCCAAAAATAGTAAATTGTGCTACAATTAAGGAAACTGAAAAACTAAAAGAGACATTTGTGGGGGTCCAAGTGGGATAGGCGGGTGGCCACCAACATCCACCTAGATCATTCCTTCCCCCTTAGGAAGCAATGTTCCCCATTGCGTTGAGTTCCTCCATGAGATGAGGAAACTTTTGTTGAACTTGGTCCGTGGTGAGTTGTTCTGCGACCTCTGATGTGTCCAGTAGTGGTGGGAAGCATGGTCGAGGGCGGTCCACATTGAACACTCGGTGCAAGCTAAGGAATGTGAGAATGTTGTGCTCCAAATCATTGTTTCCCACAACCTTGGTAATGGTGTAAGGACCATATCAAAGTGGTCTGAGCTTCTGATGGGCTCTTGTAAGGCATTCTTCCTGCAGATGAAACATTACTTTATCGCCCACTTGAAACTTGTGTGGTACCTAATGTTTATCATGTCACTGCTTGTACTTGGCATTTTCTAGAATGGAGTGGTGATAGATCAACCTGTTGGGTAGAGGTGCTCCGAAAGTCAGATCAAATGAATTCTTGGCCTGATAGCGCAACAATACTCGTGTGGGTGAGGAGAAGATGTCCTTGTCTTCTTTCATGACCGTATCTATTGATTCTACTGCATGGAGGAACCCTTCCTGGGGGCCATGGATGTGGCTATGATCTTCCCCTTGCTTTGAGAGAAAACCAGATAGAAAATAAATTTCCTAGTCTAGGAGATGATCTTACTACCTTTCTTAGTAGAGATCAAAGAAGTGGTGTTAGGTTGGGCTACCTCCGGTATCCTGTATAATGTTTTACACAAAGAAATAATAACAATGCGAGGCCTTGACTCATACACAACATGTCACTTCTACAAGTATGGTTGGCCTAATAATACATCACAAACATCAAGCAGTGCAACATCACATAATACCTCATCTGTGAAGGGCTTGTTGTTGTAGGGAAGGTGACACTGTGAGCGGACTCAGAGATCTCTTCCTTGGTGAAGCCACCTGATGTTGTATAGTTGTGGTTGTGGTATGGTTAGTAGTCCTAGCCGCTTCACTACCTCTGTTGAAATAAGGTTATTTTGGCTCCTACTATCAACAATGAATTGCAGCGGTGAACCCTTCACCCACATTTGTGAGTGGAAAAGACGCTCCACCTCCTCTGAATTTTCGAGCTCATTATTCTAGACCTTGGTGGTATAAAATATTACGCTGGGCTCCACATCAATGATTTTCTTCCCTTTATCATTCCCCTTGTTGGGTTCTCACTCAGGGTCAAAACATGCATCTAATTCTGAAGCCTTCAAATTGGTCACTAGCGACTGCTTGGTGCGACACTCACTTGTGTTGTGAGTGGGGATATTATGGAACTCACACCACTTTCTTGTGTCCTTCTTTGAATTCGTGGTGTTGTTCTTTTCTTGTGGCTTCGATGGGAATGCTTGGGTCACCCCGCCTTGGCTTTGTCATTTATTCTTTGGATTCACAGATCCAAAGTCTCGCTTCTTTTGTTTAAACTTATGCTCGATCTTGACAGCATATCGTTATGTCGTGCCGAGTGAGGAGATGTCCAGGAACCCTATCTTGTCCTGGATGTACTTATGTAGGGAGCCACGATATTTGAGTACCAAATGCAACTCAGAATCCTTGATACCCAACTTTGTATGAAGGGTATGAAAAATATTTGTGAACTTTGGAACATCTTGGTCCCTTCCCTGGCGAAGCTTGGTCCACTTTATGTATTTGTGATCATAGCTCTTGACATGGTAGTATTTCTCCTTGATGGAATCCTGAAATGAATTCCAAATGGGTGCAGGTCAAAATAGTGAGCCCATACTTTCATCCTTCTGCTCGCAGTAGGTTTCCCACCAATCTTTAACGTGGGGGGTTTCTTTGAGAAGTGCAAAAGTGATCTTTTCCCAATTGAAAAAATCATGAATAGAAAAATACCCTTCTAGCATATTTAACCATTTATCTGTGACATCTGCATCTATCTGACCCTCGAATATGGGGATTTAAAAGTTAACTTGTACGTTAAAGGGTGTGGCGTTTCCAGAGTAGTTGTTGGATTCAGATGCGTCGCCCCTGTGTAGCCGCTGAAGGATCTGGGAAAAGTTTTCTATTGTCGCATTCCTTTGTCACTCAAGGGCTTCTTTGAGAAATATATTGATAGGATTTCCTGCCCCCTTGTCATTCTTTTCATCTGCCATGGGAGGCCTTTGTGAGGCTGGTCTTGCAAAGGTTTGACCAGTTCAAGCCCTAACTCCTTATATCCCAACCTCGTTGGGCACATGCAAAGAAAATCAGAGAAAGAGAAGACTGCTCTGATACCACTGATCTAGATTTAAACAAGAATGCAACAAATTACAGAGATAACCATAAACATAGAGATGCATCATAAATAACGCTTCATTTCATTAATGTAAAATACTGTAATATGCTTACAAACATAAATGGAAATAAACCAGCTATGGTGATGGTAGCTTATCTCTGAGAAGAGATGTGGTGGCTACATTCCTCTAAACTGTCTTACAATGAGTCTCGAAGGCCTATTTATTGTTGAGAAACAATGGAAAACCCTAAACATCCAAATACCTAACCTTAGGAGATGAAGCGCCAAACTATGGGCCCCATTTTGGGTAAATTGGTACTTCAACTTTTGGTGGTCGTAACTTTGGCATACAATCTTTGTTTGACACGCACAATAGCATGTTAGAAATATCTATCTGATGACTACAAATTTAGGATGCACAATTTCTCCTAGTTTTCCCAAAAATGTTGTTTAGGGCCTCAAAACGGCTATAGAAGTTCAGGACTCGAAAAACTGCCAAAAATAGTAAATTGTGCTACAATTAAGGAAGCTGAAAAACTAAAAGAGACAGTTGTGGGGGTCCAAGTGGATAGGTGAGTGGCCACCAACATCCACGTGGACCATTCCTCCCCCCTTAGGAAGCAATGATCCCCATTGCGTTGAGTTCCTCCATGAGATGAGGAAACTTCTGCTGAACTTGGTCCCGGGTGAGTTGTTCTGCAACCTATGATGTGTCTAGTAATGGTGGGAAGCATGATCGAGGGTGGTCCAGATTAAACACTCAGTGAAAGAAAAGGAATGGGGGAATGTTCAGCTCCAAAGCATTATTTCCCACAACCTTGGTAATGGTGTAAGGACTGTATCAGAGTTGTGTGAGCTTTTGATGGGCTCTTGTAAGGCATTATTTTTGCAGATGCAACCAGGATGTATTACCCACTTGAAACTTGTCTGGTACCTGATGGTGATCATGTCACTACTTGTACTTGTGATTTTCCAGAATGTAGTGGTGATAGATCGGCCCATTGGGTAGAGGTGACCCGGAAGTAAGATCAGATGAATGCTTGACCTGACAGTGCAATGATACCCCTGTGGGTGAGGAGAAGATGTCCATGTCTTCTTTCATGACCATATCCACTTGCTTCTACTGCATGGAGGAACCCTTCTCGGGGGCCATGGATGTGGCTACAATCTTTCCCTTACTTTGAGAGTGAACCAGAAAAAAAATAAAATTCCTAGTCTGGGAGATGATCTTATTGCCTTTCTTAGCAGAGATCAAAGAAGTGGCGGTAGGTGGGGCTACCGCCAGTATCTTGTATAATGTATTACACAAAGAAATAATAATAATGTGAGGCCTTGAATAATACACAACATTCCACTTCCACAAGTATGGTTGGCCTAATAATACATCACAAACATCAAGCAGTGCAACATCACACAATACCTCATCTGTGAAGGGCTTGATGTTGTAGGGAAGGTGCCACTACTAGTGGACTCGAAGATCTCAGCCTTGGTGAAGCCACCCAATGTTGTATAGTTGCGGGTGTGGTATGGTTGGTAGTACATCTGCTTCATGACGTCTTCTGAAATGAGGTTCTTTTGGCTCCCACTGTCAATGAATTGTAGCATCGAACCTTTCATCCACGTCTATGAGTGGAAAAGATTCTCCCCCTCCTTTGGATCTTCTGGCTCATTCTTCTAGACCTTGGTGGTGGAAACTATGGTGCTAGGTTTAGCATCAATGATTTGCTTCCCTTTGTCATTCCCCTTGTTGGGTTCTAACTCAGGGTCGAAACATCCATCTAATTCTGAAGCTTTCAACTCGGCCACCAGCGACTGCTTCGTCTGACACTCACTTGTGTTGTGAGTGGGGCTCTTATGTTACTCATACCACTTTCCTGTGTCCTTCTTTGACTTCGTGGTATTTTTCTTTTCTTGCAGCTTTGGTGGGTTGCCTTGGGTCACCCCACTTTCGCTTTGTCCTTTGTTCTTCGGATCCGCAAATCCAAAGTCTCTCTTCTTTTGTTTAAACTTTTGCTCAATCTTGATAGTGTATCAGTGTGTCGTGCCGAGTGAGGAGATGTACAGGAACTCCATCTCTTCCTGGATGTACTTGTGTAGGCAGTCACAGTATTTGAGTACCAAATGCAACTCAGAATCCACGATACCCAATTTTGTGCGAAGGGTATGAAAAATATTTGTGAACTCCGACACATCTTGGTCCTTTCCCTGCTGCAGCGTGGTCCACTTTATGTATTTGTCCTCATAGCACTTGACAAGGTAGTTCTACTCCTTGATGGAATCCCAGAATGAATTCCAAGTGGATGTGGCTGAAAATAGTGAGCCCGTACTTTCATCCTTCTACTCGCTGTAGGTTTCCCACCAATCTTTGACGTGGGGGGGCTGCTTTGAAAGTGTAAAAGTGATCTTTTCTTAACTGGAAAAATCATGAACAAAAAAATACCTTTCTAGCAGATTTAACCATTTACCTATGGAATCTGAATCTATCTAACCCTCGAATATGGGATTTCAATGTTAACTTGTACTTTAAAGGGTGTGGTGTTTCCAGATTAGTTGTTGGAAGTAGATGCGTTGCCCCTGGGTAGCCACTGAAGGATCTAGACAAAGTTTTTTATCATCGATTTCCTTTGTCGCTCGAGGGCTTCTTTGAGCAAGATTTTGATAGGATCTCCTACCCCCTCATCTTTCTTTTCATCCCCCATGGGAGGCCATCTAGGTTCGCGAGGATGGTCTTGCAAAGGTTCGACCAGTTCAAGCCCTAACTCCTTATATCCTGACCTTGTTGGGGACATGTAAAGAAAAACAAAGAAAGAGCAAACTGCTTTGATACCACTGATCCAAATTTAAATAGGAATGCAACAAATTACAGAGATAACCATAAACACAGAGGTGCAACATAAATAATACTTGATTATGAAAGTTTCCTCTTCAGATGTCGATCGTGCTTTGAGATGGGGCATCTAGCCAAAAATTGCCCAAAAGCCTCTGAGAAAAATTTTGCTAGAAAAAACTACCACAGATCTACATGGTGGGAAGGAGCACAAAAAGAAAACTACACTGTCACCAAAGAAGATTATTCTAGAGAAAACTCTGAGTCACAAGAAATCAAGGAAGAAGGAAACAACTCTCAAAGCAAGCAAGGAGAAAGCCCGCCCCTACAAATCAACAGTTATGAGGATTTGAATACCGCAGAAAATGAATCTTCATTTAACAGCAAAACAGATCTCCTAAACCAAACTTCTCCGACTATAGATCGCGAAGCTAAGACACCAATGTCCCAAGAACCAGAAGAGATGAAGGAGATGCAAGATAATGGAAGTTGGAAGACCGTAGAGAAAAGAAAGAAAGCTACAACACCAATCTCGCCAAGAAAGACGAGGAGCCAGACAAATAAAAATTAAGAAAATTGTAGGTCCGATAGACCAATTTGGTCTCAGTGGACGTTAACCATCATCATCATCATCATCATCATCACTAAAATATGCTTACAAATAGAGATGGAAATAAACCAACTAGGGAGATGGTAGCTTATCTCTTAGAAGAGATGTGGCGGCTACATGCCTCAAAACTGTCTTACAATGAGGCTCCAAGGCCTATTTATTGTTGATAAATAATGGAAAACCCTAAACATCCAAAAACCTAACCCTAAGGGATGAAGTGCCAAACTATGGGCCTCATTTTGGATAAATTGGTACATCAACTTCCAGGGGTCGTAACTTTGGCATACGATCTCCGTTTGATGTGCACAATACCTCGCTAGAAAATATATCTAAGAAATACAACTTTGGGATGAGCAACATTGGTCCAATGCCCCAAGTTGCTCTAATCTTTCCCAAAAAATGTCGTTTAGTGCCTCGAAACAGCTCTAGAAGTTCAGGACCCAAAAAACTGCCAAAAATAGTAAATTGTGCTACAATTAAGAAAATTGAAAAATTGAAAGAGACAGTTGTGGGGGTCCAACTGGGATAGTTGAGTGGCCACCAACATCAACCTGGATCATTCCTCCCCCCTTAGGATGCAATGGACCCCATTGCGTTGAGTTCCTCCATGAGCTGAGGAAACGTCTGCTGAACTTGGTCCCTAGTGAGTTGTTCTGCAACCTATGATGTTTCCAGTAATGGTGGGAAGCATGGTCGAGGGCGATCCACATTGAACACTCGGTGAAATTGAAGGAATGGGGTAATGTTGTGCTCCAAAGCATTATTTCCCACATCCTTGGTAATGGTGTAAGGACCATATCAGAGTGGTGTGAGCTTCTGATGGGTTCTTGTAAGGTGTTATTTTTGTAGATGCAACCAGATTTTATCACCCACTTGAAACTTGTGTGGTACCTGATGGTGATCATGTCGCTTCTTGTACTTGGAATTTTCCAGAATGGAGTGGTGATAGATCAGCCCATTGGGTATAGGTGCTCTGGAATTTAGATAGGACGAATACTTGACCTGACAGTGCAACGATACCCCTATGGGTGAGGAGAAGATGTCCCTATCTTCTTTCATGACCGTATCCACCTGCTTCTACTGCGTGGAGGAACCCTTCTTGGGGGCCATGGATGTGGCTATGATCTTCCCCTTACTTTGAGAGCGAACCAAACAGAAAATAAATTTCCTAGTATGGGAGATGATCTTACTTCCTTTCTTAGCAAATATCAAAGAAGTGGCAGTAGGTGGGGCTACCTCCGATATCCTACATAATGTATTAAAAAATGAAATAATAACATCGTGAGGCCTTGAATTATACACAACATGTCACTTCCATAAGTATGCTTGGCCTAGTAATATGTAGAAATTCCTGCAAATTCTCTACAAATCTCGCTCTGAGACCTATGTAGAAATTTTGACTGTAGATTAATCCGATAATGCAATATACTAAAGAAAATTACTATAATCTACTTCTACTATCAATTTGTAGAAGCTTAAAGATTGAGTTGAATTAGAGATGAACACATATAACTAGAAGAAGAAGAATCAATGCACATGAAACACAAAAAATACTCAGGGGAAAGCCTCAGCTAAAAACCCCACTATCTGTATTTTCATACAAGGTGGAAATACATCAGAATTATACAAAGCCTTAGCTCTCACAGCTAGCCAGCTCTCAGTAATATCCTCCTAGATTCTCACAAGCAAGAAAAGCTTCTCATAAGCCTTCTCCTCTACCCTCCAAGATCCTATTTCCTCGCACAGTTACCTCTGGGATGGTCTCCTTCACCCAATGCAACACTTCTCTCACACACTGCTCTAACAGACTATAAAAACTGCACAATCCTCAAGGAACCTTATTCCTTATGCATGCATGGGTTTCCTTTATAAGAGAAAACATGCAACTTATAGTACACTATCCTTGACATTTAGCTCAATTAGGTCTTTCTCAGAATAAACATGCACGAGTTTCTAATGAGGGAATCTTCATTTATCTGGAGTACACTGGTTGAGTGCATGCATGCATCAACTAACTAATAAATCACAATTAGTTCCTCAAATAGTTTGGAACTAATTTAACTAGACATAACTCAGTAAATTGAGCTAACTAATTACAACTCAAATATAACTCAATCTTATCTCCTTAATTAAGGGATAATCTCCTTAATTTAAGGGATAACTGTTGCATGACTTCAAAAATACTTCTAACTTGAATTTCTCCAAATAACTAATTCATAATGAATTAATTGATTAATTCCAAGCAGCTGGTGAGACTAAATTCGAATTTTAATTCAAGGACAAATTAAAATTGGAATATATGGATTCTATTTTTATCATTTCTTGTTTCTATTTTCAACACTCCATCTCAACAAGAAATGAATTCAACTCAATCTCAATCTTGAACCTTTGGAATGTTATGCATGCAACACTTCTCTCTAGTGTTGTTGCTCCAGCAACTCCAAAAACAAAAAAACATCCGACCTGAATCAGTGTGATGGATCTGTCATCAAAGTCTCTGACTGCTATTGCCTCTATCAAATGAAAAACTCTGCACTTATGTTGACTCAGCGTTTTTGCACTGTTGTCAATCCTTCTCTGTGCTCTTCAGTATCTGACTTCTCTAGCCTCTGTCACTTTGATCTTTAACTGCATCAATCCCACTAATTCCTCCTGCTACTATGTACTTTGGGCTCCCGTAACAAGGTATGATCCATGAGATAAAACCTCTTCATGGACCCTGCCTAATTTCAGCCTTTCTGAGACTATAACTTCATATCGCCCCACTGCACACCTGGAGGTATGGCTACATGTGATCCCTCTTCCCACTTCTCTAATTGTGGCTCGTCCAAAATTGTCTGAGACTTCGTATGGCACTGCATGTTGAGAAGTAATATAATCTCCCTCTCAACCACCAAGTCTCTAACATTTTCCTTTCTCCTTAAGGCTTTGCATGCATCTTGAACCTCAAGAGAATAAAATTTCTTGACTCGCAAAGTGATTTGTTTCACCTATCTCATGGTGATGTGTCTAAGGAAAACCTTTCCCTTACTAAAGACAACATTGTAGCCTTCGTTCTCCAACATCGCGACCGAGACCAAGTTCTTCTTTAGTCCAGACACGTACTTCACATTGGTCAGGGTGATAGGAGTTCCATGCTCCCTCTGAAAAGCAGCTGTGCCCACTCCTGAAACACTAAACCTTTCGTCGTCACCCATCTCTATGTGCATCTTGAGGTCTTTCTCCTCCAAGGAACTGAATAAAGTTTTATCGCCGGTCATGTGGAATGAGGTTCCACTGTCAAGATACCAAACACAACCCATCATCGATGACACCATGCATGTGATGAGGGTGAAGTCCATTTCGAAATGAGAGGCTAATGCCTCACCTTGAGATCCTTCCGACGATCCCTTCTTGGACTTCTTCGATGGGCAATTAGTCGCATAATCTCCCATCTCAATTTTTTTCAAGTATGATATGAATTCGATTTGCACCTGCAACCCCAAACTTCAAACTTTGAATTCTTTTCTCTGTATATTGTTCACAGCTCCGATAAACTAGGCTCCGATACCACGTAGAAATTCCTACAAATTCTCTAAAAATCTCGCTTTGAGACCTATGTATAAAATCTGACTGTAGATTAACCCGATAATGCAATATACCAAAGAAAAATACTATAATCTACTTCTACTATCAATTTTTGGAAGTTTAAAGCTTGAGCAGAATCAGAGCTGAACACATATAACCAGAAGAAGAAGAACCAATGCATATGAAACACAAAAAACACTCAAGGGAAAGCCTCAGCGAAAAACCCCACTATCTGTATTATCATACAAGGTGGAAATACATCAGAATTATACAAAGCCTTAGCTCTCACAGCTAGCCAGCTCTCAGTACAATCCTCTTGGATTCTCACAAGCAAGTAAATTTTCTCACAAGCCTTCTCCTATTTCCTTGCGCAGTTACCTTTGGGATGATCTCCTTCACCCAGCGTAACACTTCTCTCACACACTGCTCTAACACACTATCAGAACTGCACAATCATCAAGGAACCTTATTCCTTATGCATGCATGAGTTTCCTTTATAAGAGAAAACATGCAACTGATAGTACATTATCCTTGACATTACGTCAACTGGGTCTTTCTCAGAATATACATGCATGAGTTTCTAATGAGGGAATCTTCAGTTATTTAGAGTACACTAGTTGAGTGCATGAGTGCATCAATTGACTGATAACTCACAATTAATTCCTCAAACAATTTGGAACTAATTTAACTGGACTTAACTTAGTAAACTGAGCTAAATAATTACAACTCAAATATAACTCAATCTTATCTCCTTAATTAAGGGATAATATCCTTAATTTAAGGGATAACTGTTGCATGACTTCAGAAAGACTTCTAAATTGAGTTTCTCCAACTAATTAATTCATAACGAATTAATTAATTAATTCCAAGTAGCTGGTGAGACTAAATTCAAATTTTAATTCAAGGACAAATTAAAATTGGAATATCTAGATTCTATTTTTATCATTTCTTGTTTCTATTTTCAACATAATACATCACAAATATCAAGCGATGCAACATCACACAATACCTTATCTATGAAGGGCTTGATGCTGTAGGGAAGGCGGCACTGCCAGCGGACTCGAAGATCTCATCCTTGGTGAAGCCACCCGATGCTATACAGTTGTGGGTTTGGTATGGTTGGTAGTCCTAGAAACTTCACGACCTCTACTAAAATGAGGTTCTTTTGGCTCCCACTATCAACAATGAACTGCAGTGGCGAACCCTTCACCCATGTCTGTGAGTGGAAAAGACATTCCCCCTCCTCTGGATCTTCGGGCTCATTCTTCTAGACCTTGGCAGTGGCAACAATGGCACTGGGATCCGCATCAATGATTTTCTTCCCTTTGTCATTCCCCTTGTCGAGTTCTGACTCAGGGTCGGAACATGCATATGATTCTGAAGCCTTCAACTCGGCCACTAATGACTACTTGGTTCGACACTCACTTGTGTTGTGAGTGGGGCTCTTATGGAACTCATACTACTTTCTTGTGTCCTTCTTTGACTTCGTGGTGTTGTTCTTTTCTTGCGGCTTTGACGGGTTGTCTTGGGTCACCCCACCTTGGCTTTGTCCTTTGTTCCTTGGATTTGTATATCCAAAGTCTCGCTTCTTTTGTTTAAATTTCTACTCAATCTTGACAGCGTATCGATACACCATGCCGAGCATGGAGATGTCCAGGAACTCCATCTCATCCTGGATGTACCTGTGTAGGCAGCCATGGTATTTGAGTAACAAACGCAGCTCAGAATCCTTTATACCCAACTTTTTGCGAATGGTATGAACAATATTTGTGAACTCCAGAACATCTTGGTCCCTTCCCTGCCGCAGCGTGGTCCACTTTATGTATTTTTCCTCATAGCTCTTGGTAAGGTAGTACTGCTCCTTGATGGCATCCCAGAATGAATTCCATGTTGGTGTGGCTAAAAATAGTGAGCCTATACTTTCATCTTTCTTCTCGCAGTAGGTTTCCCACCAGTTTTTGACGTGGGGGGCTACTTTGAGAAGTGCAAAAGTGATATTTTCCTGGCTGGAAAAATCATGAACAAAAAAAAACCCTTCTAGTAGATTTAACCATTTATCTACGACATCTGCATCTATCTGACCCTCGAATATGGGGATTTCAAAGTTAACGTGTACCTTAAAGGGTGTGGCGTTTCCATAGTAGCTATTAGAAGCAGATGCATCACCCCTAAGTAGTCGTTGAAGGATCTGGGCAAAGTTTTCTATCATCACGTTCCTTTGTCACTCAAGGGCTTCTTCGAGCAAGATTTTGATAAGATCCCTTGCCCCCTCATCTTTCTTTTGATCTGCCATGGGAGGCTGTTGGAGTTTACGAGGTTGGTCTTGCAAAGGTTCGACCATTTCAAGCCCTAATTCCTTATATCCTAACCTCGTTGGGGAAATGCAAAGAAAAATAGAGAAGGAGCAGACTGCTCTGATACCAGTGATCCAGATTTAAAAAAGAATGCAACAAATTATAGAGATAACCATAAATACAAAGATGTAGCATAAATAATACTTCATTTCATTAATGTAAAATGTAGAAATATGCTTACAAACAGAAATGGAAATAAACCAGCTAGGGCAATGGTAGCTTATCTATGAGAAGAGATGTGGTAGCTACATGCCTCTGAATTATCTTACAATGAGGCTTGAAGGCCTTTTTATTGTTGAGAAACAATGGGAAACCCTAAATATCCAAAAATCTAACCCTAGGAGAAATTTTTCTCAAAATAGACACTTCTAAATGAGTAAATTTTGTAGATAAACCTATAGTTAGATCTTTATTTTTGAAATTATTTTTTGATGGATCTAAATCCAATGATGGATCAAGAGAAGGTTGCATCTTAGTTAGCCCAGAGGGGGGAAAAATATGTTAGCATGCAGACGTGAATTCGATTGCACAAACAACACTGTTGAATATGAGGCATTAGTTCAAGTTTTGTATAAGGCAATTGGTCTTAACGTTAATTACCTCCAAGTATTCAGAGATTCAGAGATTGTCATAAAATAGGTGAGAAATACCATACACTGTTTGTCAGGACATTTGAAACATTATCAATCATTAGTCCAAGGCTGACTCTCCACTTTACATTGTTTAATATTTCCCCTATTCCAAGACTCTAAAATGCTAGTGTTGTTCTTCTAGCCAATGTCACTTCTAAGATTATCCCACCAGAAGATTACAACCTAGATCAATTTTCCGTTGAATTGATTTTTAGGCCTTCTATTCCTGACAATATCACCAACTAGAGAGTCTTTAATAATGAATCGGATATCATAAGCTTCCTGACCTCAGAAGGCTCTTACGATGACCAGATAGTTGATGAGGACCAGCATGATAACCAACTTAAACAAGAAACAGTGATTAATTCTATGCAAAAATCTGTAGTTAAGTTGGAAGATTTATATGACCTTAAAGACAGATTTAAACAATCTGCCAATTCAAAACTTCAAAGTTCAACTCTGAGGTTTGAAATGATCAATCTTGGGACTGATTTAAAGCCTCAAAATATTAACTTAGTTCTCGGTCTTATGTCAAATGAAAAAGCAACTTTTATAGGCTTGTTGAAAAGATACAAGAATGTCTTTTCATGGAACTATGAAGACCTCAAGGCATACGACACCTCTATTATTCAACATACTATTCCCATGATATCTGACGAAAGACCTATACAACAGAAATTGAGGAAGATCCATCCTAATTTAGAAAGTCAAATTAAATCTGAGTTGAATAAACTGTTGAAAGACAAAATTATTTTTCCTATCAGGCACTCCCGGTGGGTTTCCAATCTTGTCCCAGTCAGAAAAATAACGGTGATATTCGTAAATGTATAGATTTCCAAAACCTCAATAAAGCTTGTCAAAAGGGAAATTTCCCATTACCCCCTATGGAATAGATTTTGCAATCAGTAGCAGGCTTAGAGCTAATGTCTTTCTTGGATGGATTCTAAGGTTATAATCAAATCTTAGTACATCCAGATGACCAGCTGAAAACTACATTCAGGACAAAGTGGGGCACTTACACTTATCAAAAGATGCCATTTGGATTGATTAATGTCGGTGCCACTTTCCAAAGAGCTATGGATATAGCCTTCAAAGGTTTAGTAAACAAATCAGTAGTGATCTACTTAGATGATATAACGGTATACTCCAAAAAACGCAGTAATCATCTAAGAGATTTAAAACAAATTTTTGAACGTTTCCAAAGGTATGGAATTTCTCTGAACCCCAAGAAGTATTTTTTCACATTAAGAGAAGAAAAACTCCTTGGATTCATTGTGTCCAAATTAGGAATTCATATTGACCCTCACAAAATTAGAGAAATTTCTTAAATACCTTTACCCCATAACAAAAAATCAATGCAATATTTCCTGGGTCAAATAATTTTTGTTAAATATTTATCCCTGACTTCTCAAGAATTATTTTACCTCTTCAATCCGTGATAAAAAAAGAAAATCTCTATTTAAATGGGGATATTTGGAACATGAATATTTTAGTTTGATAAAACAAGCAATTATAAATGCCCCATATTTAGCAACGCCGAATTTTTCCAATCATTTCATTATATATACTTTCGCTTCCGAGAAATCATATGCAACTATATTGACACAAGTAAATCGAGAAAAAGTTGAAGCCCCAATCTCGTTCTTTAGCTCCAATTTGCAAAGGAGTTGAATTAAATTACTCAGATGTTGAAAAACAAGCTTTTGTTGTTTTCAAATCTATAAAACACTTCAGACCTTTTCTCCTTGTTGTGGAGGTAAATCCCGAGGCGATCCCTACTAGCCCAGATCGAGTCTAGCAACAATCATACAATGCTATCACGCAAGTTCCTAATTGAAAATTAAGACCAATGATGAGGGCCTACCTGGATTCCAACGCTAGTGCTTGTAGAAGAGTTGACGCTCCCGTTCCTTTGCTCCAGCCGGTCACGATCCCCACGATCTCCGTGAATGGACACCTGCACATGCAAAGAACGACACAAACACAAGCATAAAATCCAGTAGATGCAACTATATATCAGTCAGAAAGGATATAACTCATCATCATTACGAAAGACAATAAGAGTGGAACTATAATAATAGTCATATATTATTGATAAACAAAGAAGAATACAACCATAGTTCTGACGTCAAATCCTCCTTTGGCTGGGTGATCAACAGCACATGTCTTGCAAAGCTTGTTGGGAATGGGAACAAGCCTCTCTCTCCTTGGTTATTTGGACAAGAATCTCCTTACTTTAGATTTAGCCTTATTGGAATGAAGAAGGCTTCTTGCAGCATGAGCTTGACAATTCTCAATCTTTGGAACTATGGAACTAGCTTGTCAAAGGAAAAAGGACAAGCTTTTATAGATAGAGGAGAAGGAGTTGGGATCATCCAAAATATTCATGGGATTGGCTTTATCACTAAGAAGCTTCCATGAGAGGTGGCAAACCACTTCCCTCCTATGGAGATTTGAAGCCAAACTAAACTAACTCAAGATAGATTCAGTTCAAGAGTGAGTTAAGAAGAATCTTCGGATGTTGGTTTGTTAAAAACACTACCCATTTTGGCTGGCGCGAGTGCGACTCTGAGATAGAGCGCCATCTGGCGCGCCCTCTTTGGAGGATTTCCCCCATTGGCGCGAGTGCTGCACAGTGAAACCGTGCCAATGGAAAAAGGGTTGTTTTATGGGTTTTTTGCAGAAGATGTCTTCAGGGCAAATGAAGTTCATACTCATGGGAATACAATGCAAGTGTTTCCAGGTCATGTCACTTCTCACAGGTCCCGGAATGAGTCCTCCAAGGTGCGGGAGAAGGGGTAACAGGGACGGTGACAAATTGTTGTGTAACAGATGCCCCCTAAAGCATGAGGCTCGAGAGAGAGAGAGGGGTGAAATGCTTTACAAGAACATGGCCAACCGAAAACACTGCCGCCGGATAACCTGCCTGGAGAAATACAAATGATATCTCAAGTACATGATGTATGTGGTATGGGCGCAGCCATCCATAGCAGAGTACATCAAGATCCAAATCCAAGGTATGGATGCAACCATCCAGTGAGGATCGATAAATAAACTCAGGCATGGTCGCAGCCATCCAGTTAATGAGTCATGTAATGATCATAATGATCCACAAAATCGCAACCTAGATCCCAATAGACAAAATCCAGGGTCTTGTGCTCCATCTCGATCCGAACAAAGTACAAGTTCAAGCATGCGAATATGGGAGTCGAAGTCAAACATGTAGGAACATCGTCTGATTACCAGTCAATGATGAAAACTGTTAACATACGTGAGAGGTACCACCAATAATGGCAATGGTCCTCAAGGTACTATAGGTACAATTTACAGCATGTGAATCAGTGAACCAACGTCGAACACCCGTAGAATCATTCGATTGGAGGGCAATGATGAAAACCTCGCGTCGAACATGAAGAACCTACCATTGAGGCATGCAAGATCCAAGGCACCTAAAGGGAGTCTCTAGGTCAACTTCCTGGATAATGAGCTGAAGTCGACAGGAAGTGACCTTGATCGAAGGTGGGCGATAATGTTTCCCACATCATCACCACGAGACAGAGGAGGAATAATATTTTGTGAATCAGGATTATGTGAGTTATCAGAGGGAGGTTGATTATTCTACAGAGGTCAACTTCTCTTGAACATATCAGTGGCACGACAGTGGACTTGGCAGTATTTGAAATCAAATGATCAGAAGTCATGGTGACAAGGCAATGAGCAGATGAGAGGTAAAATAGGATTACCCAAACCCATGGAAGCAAGTGAAACAATGAGATGAGATGTCCCCACCCAGACACGAATGCAGACAAGTGCCATGTTCAAGAGCGACATACTGCCGACACGACAATAATTATGGTTCCATTTTCCCCACCATTTCTGGCGAGTACCCCAGTTATTTTTATCAAGCTTGACGGGGATAGCATATGCTTGTAAGGCGTCATTTCGATGGAATCCGATGTCATTAATTTTTAACAAGTCTGACAAAGGAAGTACTCAGCGCCTTTTCATGTTTAGAGAGTTTGAAAAGACAGCGGAAAAGTAAACTCCAGGGGTGTCCTTTTTCGTAAAGTTGTGTCTCTCGAGCCCGAAAAAATATAAAACAATGCTCGAAAGAACCACCCGATCATTACGATCGAGGAGTAATTTTCATGATAAGTGATTTCGACCTGAAAAAGTAAAAAAGCGATTGAAACCATGTCGCTTCTTAACCGTTAACGAACCTGAAACGACAAGGGTCCGATGATCTTTTCGTTGTTACATGGTCGGAAAAGAGTTTAAAGACGACCGCCTCTCATTTACGTTTAACGAGTCGAGAGGAATAACTCGACATTCTTTTCATGTTTAGAGAGTCAGAAAAGAGAAAAAATATGACTCCATAATGAATTTTTTGTGTATTTACCGAGTTCGAAAAGGTATAAAATACAACTCGTTTTGCCGCCTAAGTCGCACAAAAACCTGTCGCTCCACAAAAACAAGTGTAAAATCCATTTTCGACAGAAATATATATTAAAATATTCATACAAATGACTTTTAAAACCTATTTAAAAAAGCTATAAACATGTGAAAATGGTAAAAACAAAAATTACTTTTTACTTTTACCTCATTGGAGAGTGACAGTAGTGATTTTAGTGTGCGATCTTTGGGTGACGATTGCGACGAATCCGTGCGACCATTTGGACTGTCTCCAGTTCCAGGTAAGAGGCCTCCTCTCCTACTTCATTTTAGTCCATTTTTTGTTTGTTTTAGTTTGCTTTATTGACCCCTATGGAGGGGATTTGAAAAAATAGGGTTGCGCCCATTGGCGCGGGTATCGGGCACGGACTCGTGCAAATGGGCCCTTTTTCTCCAAAGGCTTGCACCCATGGGCGCGACTGTTTTAAAAATAGTCGCGCCAACAGCCGAGTACACCCATTTTTCAAAATTTGAAATTTTTAAAGCCATTTCACTGCATTTCTAAGTTTTCCAAAGATCTAATTGATGTTTTTTTACCATGTGGTTGCAGGGAAACAAGCAAAATGGTGCTCCAATGGAAGGAAAGAGAGCATGATAGAGTAGATGAATTGGCTATAGCAGACAAAGATTGCATGGAAGCCCTTAGAAATTACGGGCTAAAGAAATACTTCCTCACGTCTTATCTACGAGTTGAGCCAGAGCTTTTACGATACTTAATCAACCTTTGGGATGAACACAATCAAGTGTTTCGTATACGAGACCAAGTACTAGAACTGGACGTATCTGACGTCTTTTTCATCACAGGACTGTCGCGTAGAGGGCCGGTGCCCCTATTGACAGGTAGCAGGCCATTCAGTGAGAAGATGGGGGAGGTGATGGCACGGGTGTGCCCAAGGGCACAATTCAAGTCTGGCAGCTCAAAAGTGGACATCGCCACTATTCCGGACCTAACACGCAAAGCAGTGTTATTCACCATCACACGGGCTGCGGGGGCACAAGCACCCCACGAAGCAACAAATAACCAACTAATACTGTCTATAGAGTGTCTAAATCCGACTATCTCCATTTGGGCGTCAGCGGTGACGACCAACATGAAGAGGTAGCTTACAAAAGGTAAGCATGGCAAACTACAACAGTTTGGGTATGGTTCCATTTTGGTGACGTTCATTTTGGAACGGGTACCAATATTTCAGGGCCAAGGGGCCTTTGTACCTGATCCGGTGCCTCAAGAGGCAAGAATGGCATGTTGGGCAGCACTTATGCCTAGAGGGGGGGGGGAGGCCAGCAAATGTCATGGAGGCCAAAGTTTTTTGGGTGGCTTCGTCGCCAACTGATCGTGGTAGAGGATTGGCCATATGGAGGGACTGACTGCACCAGCGACCCTGATCTCCCACTACCAGAGGGAGAGGATTGGGATGAGGAGATAGGTATGACCTCTTTTTTGATTTTGTGTTTTATGATTTTTTTTGTTAATACCTGCTTGTTCTAATAACAACTATATTCATATGCAGACGTTGGCCCAGAGCGACCAACCGGCATGTCTCCTATTGCGAGGAGAAACTAGCTTGCAGCAGATCCTCAGGAGGAGGGTCCTGAGGGGGAAGAACTCATCCAGAACCTTGAGGGTATCGCTCGAGGGATTCTGGATTATGCTGACTAGCGGATGTCCCGTTAGCGTACCAGAGGCACACAGTGGGGGTGCCGAGTCGCATTCACTGACTCTTGAGACGCCTAGTGCGGGCAGTGACATGCTACCATGAGCACCATAGGGATTAGATATCTAGGCTTTATTTCCACGCATATTCTTTTAGAGACATGTTGTCTCTGGATGTACTAAGACAAACATGTATTATTTTGTGATGATGCACGCTGTGCAAACATTTGGACATATATATATTATATATATTATATATATATATATATATATATATATATATATATATTAGATATAACATATGCTTTATGGTTTATTGTGTTTTATGCTTCTTATGCTATCTTAAATTACATGTTATGCAAATGTCTGTCCAATACATAATTAGCTAATGCATCAGTTAACGTATTAAATCGTCTTGGAATATGTTGATATGTAATGAAATCAAAATCACTTTCTAACAACTTAACACGTAAATATAACCTTAAAATCTGATGGTCTCTGACAGAATAATGCCCATTGAGCTGGTGGACGACAAGATGAGAGTCCAAGTTCACAACCAATGTTTGAATACCGAGATGAATCGCCTCGGCTAGTAGCTCAATCACAACACTATACTCAGCAACATTGTTCATGGTACAACCTAGACAAACCCCTTGAAAGTCTACTAACTCACCATGAGGATCGTAGATCACCCATACCGCAGAGGACAAGTTGCGTGTACTGCGGGAGGCACCATCAACGAAACCAACGTAAGGCGAACCATACATCTGTCCAAGAAGCAAAAAGGACACAAAAAGCGGCAATCACGCCGACACACCAAGACAAAAACATGAAGACATGCACACACAACACACTTGCTAAAGCAAACGTATGTACAAAAATAGAGTGCCTGGAATTATGCATAATATTTTTTCAAGTAAAGCCCATTCCGAGGCTTATCCAGGGGATTCCCTTCGTAGTCAATAAGCTCGTAGGCCCCTTTTTGCAAAACTCTCTTTACAATGTAAGGCCCGTGGCGCATGGGCTCGAATTTTCCTACCCCCAGCTTATCATTGGCTTGATCGTAGAGCAGGACTAAATCTCTCTCAACAAAAGAACGAGGATGAACAATATGATCGAAGTGAGTTTTCACTTGCTTCTTTTGTGCTTCGATAGCTAAAGAGGCTAGTCGACGAGTCTCGTCTAGCTGCTCCAAGTAAAGAAGGCGTTCCTCTACCGGAGTAGAGTCAGGGAGTAATTCGACGACTAATTTTAACGAAGGGATCTCACACTCGATAGGAAGGGTAGCCTCCAGTCCATAAACCAATTGGAAAGGAGTGAAACCAATGGCATCCTTCACAGAGGTTCGGTAGCCCCACAAGGCAGAGAACAATATCAAGTGCCAATCGGACTTATGCATGCCAATGGTTCGTTGAAGCATCGTAACTAGGACCTTGTTAACGGCTTCTACTTGACCATTGGCCTGAGGATAGTATGGAGTCGAATTATCATGCCGTAGGCCCAACTGGGTTGTAAGCTCAGTCATCATATGATTACGGAAATGCTTTTCGTGATCAATGACGATGGCTTGAGGGACTCCAAACCGTGAGATAACATGATTGAACAAAACCTGTGCCACGGTGTGACTGTCTTCGGACAATGTAGGCATCACCTCAGCCCATGTCGTGAAGTAATCAACGGCAACGATGATATAGCCATGCCCCCCAACCGAGCGAGGGTTACAGGTCATATAATCGATGCCCCATTTCGCAAAAGGGCCAACGGTAACAACGGGGTGTAGTGGAGCAGGAGGTGCACGCATCTTCCATTGTTAGATTTGGCACTTGTGACAAGAGCGGATGGCAAGAATACAATCCTTAAAGATGGAGGGCCAAAAGTAACCAGCACGGAGGATTTTCTGTGCAGTGGCATATCTTGACATGTGACCGCCACAGGCGCCAGAGTGGTAGTCATTTAAAACTCTCTCGACTTCTTTGAGTGTTAAGCATCGGCGAAGAATAGAATCAACGCCGAGACAGTACAGGGTGTCCCCAACAATGCGATATGGTTGGGCTTGATGGCAGATCCGTCGTCGAGCATCTTTAGATGTCTCAGGATGAAAAGAGGATGTCTGTAAATAGACAATGATATCCTCGTACCAAGGATCGAGGGTGCTGATTAGGAAGAGAGTTTTGTCCGGAATGTGATCCTCTAACCGAGAGGGTGCGGCACGAGATGGCAAAGAGCACAACAATTCAACGAAGACAAGTGATTTCTTGGACTTGGCAGTAGTGAATTCCAAGTTGAACTCTTGGAGGATGACAATCCACTTTGAGTACTTGCCCCCCAGCAGCTGACGTGACGAAATGTACGTCATTGGGTTGCAATCAGAGATCACTGTCGTAGTGCACAATAAGATGTAATGACATAAGCGTTGGACAGCACAAACGACGGAAAATGCCAACTTCTCGACGTAAGCATATCGAGATTCCGTATCTAATAAATTGCGGTTGAGATAATAAATGACGTGTTCAGTGCCATCATCGTCATCTTGAAAAAGAACCATGCCAATGGTGGTATCAGCAGTGGCCAGATACAAAGTGTAATCGAGATGGTAATTTGGAGGATGCAACAAAGGAGCGGAAACAAGGAAAGCCTTGAGATGCTCAAAGGAATCTTGAGCGGCAGCATCCCATCGAAACGGGGTGTCTCGCTTTAGTAACCGCGTAAAACCTTTGGCCACCTTGGCATAGTTCAGGATGAAGCATCGTAAAAAGTTTGCTTTACCCTGCAAGCTCTGCAATTTCTGGAAGGAAGAAGGGGGAGAAAGATTCAAAATGGCCTCGACTTTAAGAGGATCCAGACGGATGCCCTCTCGGGAGACGATGAACCCAAGAAGTCTACCAGACTCTACGCAGAAGACACACTTATGCGGGTTGAGCCGAATACGGTAGTGTCGACAACGGAGAAAGATTTCGCGGAGATGAGCGAGATGGTCTTGATGCTTAGCTGAATGAGCTGGTAGATCATCCAGGTAAGGTTGCACGGTGTGTTGAATATCATGGAATGCATAAGACATCACGCGTTGGAAGGTAGCACCGACATTCTTGAGACTGAAAGGGAGCTTTTTGTAAGCGAAAGTGCCCCACGGACAGATAAAGGTAGTCTTATGTTGATTAGTTGGCACGATATTAATTTGGTTATAACCAGAGAAACTGTCCATAAACGAGTATATCTCACTTCCGACACACTCATCAATGAGCTGGTCAATGAAGGGTGTGGCGTAGTTATCCTTTGGATAGGCTCGATTAATATCACAGTAATCAACACAGACTCTGATAGTACCCTGCTTTTTATCCACGGGGACAATATTGGAAACCCAATCTGTCAATGGGATGGGGTAGATAAAGCCAGCCTTGAGAAGCTTTTCGACTTCCGCTTTAATGGCTGTAGCCTTTTGAGGGTGCACGGGGTGTAAACGCTGTTGAACAGGCTTAGCTCCTAGATACGTGGGTATCTCATGCACCACAATGCTTGGGTCGATGTCGGGCATTTCTTCGTAAGACCAAGCAAAAACATCACGAAACGCGTGAAAAAGACCAATATAAAGTTGAATTTCCTCAGGAGTACAAGTTACTCCGATATAGATGTGCTCGACAATCCCTGGTTTAACAGAGATGTAGATTGGTTGAGTTTGCGTGATGTTTCCCAGATTCCCTTTAGAGGACATTTGATATACTTGGATGGGTGTTTAAAGGGGTTGTGAAGGGAGACAATAAGAAAACCACTCAAGACAGGCAAGCATTTCTCGATGGGTAGGGAGGAACGAGGAACAATGGTGAAGATTGAACCAAGGGGGTTCCTCGAGAGACATGGTCTCTATAATGGCTTCATCAGAAGGAAATATTTCCTTTAAAGGATCCGAAGAAGCACAATCTCCAAGCCAAGGGGAATGAGCATACGAGTCAAGAGCTCCGCTTAAAGAAGCAGATTCAGAAGGAGGAGCTGATACAGAAACAATCTTGACGTAGTTGAGCTCGCTAGGACTCAACGGCATCTCATCGCCCCATGATTCTAGCTGGTCAATGGGGGGGAGGACCCAAGGATCAGAACGAACCGAAATCATATTGATAGAGGTGAGGTTTGGAGGTGGGAGTGAAAAGACACCCATGAGGGCGGGATCTTTAAAGAGCCCAGCTCCCACACTCTCCAATGGAATGGAGGTATGCTCCACAAAAGGCACATTGCCTTCAGAAGAGGAAGCGAAGAAGGAGAGCTAGTCTACCGTGACAATTCTCCCCTGATGAGGGAAACGAATGACACGAAAGAGAGATGAAGCCACGACGCGCATGGCATATGTCCAGCTCCGGTCCAAAAGGAGGTTGCAAGTAAGATTTTCATCAACGACTTCAAATTCCACTTCAACCGTCTTCCCTTCCAAAGTAATTGGCAATCGTTGGAGGATACCGTAAGGGCGAGATTCTCTGCCATCAAAGGCTTCCAAGATTGTAGGAGACTGACTCAAAGTCGGAGACCCAATAGCCTTCCAACAAGCAACATACATAATGCAAGTTGAAGTGCCTTCATCAGTAACCGTACGATGAATCATTTTAGAATTGATGATGACCTGGATGAGGAAGGCAATTTGGTGAGGAAGTCTCGGTACATGGCTCTTGAGATCAAAAGTGATCAAATCCGAGTCGGCCTGGTCGATGCCACCGATGGCCGATAGCAAGGACTTCCTCTAGGGGGGGCAGCTCTGGAGAACTTCTAGAGCGGACATAGATGACGGAGCCTGAGCTAAGTCCTCAATGATGCTGTAGTGCTGGGCAGCACGAGCATTAGGGTTGTAAGAAGATCTCCAGAGTACACCTTTAGGAGGGGGTCGAATAGAAGTCTCAGTGCTAGATCTCTCGATATGGAGCGGACTAGAACTAGACGGAGGAGCGCTTAAGGGGACCTCAGGCTCTTTCCCGGTAGGTGATGGATATTCCTTTGCTCGAGTCATAATGTGAACGGGAATCGTTCCAGAAATGAACACTTGGGAACCAAAGGGAGAAGAAGATGAGGATGGGTCAGCCACCATTTGTGTTTGTTGTGAGGGGAAAGGTTCTTTCAGCACCACAGGAGTCCCAAGAGCGCCTTTCAATAAACGACTAACTTCGGACTGCCTTGGGCAGTCTTTGGTATAGTGATCCTCGTCACAAATAAGACAAGGATACTTCAGTTTACGTTTGGCTCCTTCCTCGGGTGGAGGTTTAGAGGAGTCCCTCTTGGGTTGATTAGATTTATTTTTCACTTTCCCCTTTTTCTTTCCTTTCGAGGCTTTATCTGCCATGGTGGACTGGATGGCGTTAACCTCGGAAGTATTTCCAGAATTAGACACACCCTGAGAAGCATTTTCGTTTGAAGCATTCGATTTTTGCTTCCCAAGGTTCGCAGGAGATTTCTTCAAAGATGGATTTACAGATCCAATAACACCGTCAACAGATGGCTTTGGTAGAGCTTTGGATGTTTTAGGTCTCGGGGTGTTAGGAAAATAATCATATAGGGTACCTGACTGGGAATAAACCAAGTCGAGGTACTGAGCACGCGCAATCGCCTGCTCTTCAGTTACACAAGCTCCCATAGCAATGTCTCGTGCGATTGCTGGGACAAAGGAGGTTGTAAACCAATCAGTCATGAGCTAATCAAAAATAAAAAACTTGATCAAATGACGACAACGTCTCCATTCATGTATATGATCAGATATGTGTGTGGCTGTGTCCTGTTTAAGAGATGTGAGGAGATGCGTTCCCGTCTCATACCGAATGGGCAACTGAAAATGAGTTAGAAATGCAATGGCCAACGAGTTAAAATATTGAAAGGATCTGTGAGTTAGCTCAATATACTACTTAGTAGCCGAGCCAGTGAGAGTCCTTTGAAAAAGCTGGAGCTGGATTGAATCGTCAAGCGACAAATTTGACGAACACCAAAGGTGATAGGTCATAATGTGGGCTTGGGGGTCTTCTCCAGCTTTGCCATCGAATTTGGGACAATCACCAGGAATCTTGGTTGGAATTGGTGGCCAGAATGGATTATGAAGGATAGGATCATTAGTTAACTTGGACACATCTGGCAGTTCCAATGTTGCTAAGAAGGGTAACTGAGGATTGAAGGACATCTGTGGCTGTGGATAAGAGGTAGCACCAGAGTTCCAACCAGTTGCTAGTTGCCCCCATTGATTTTGTCCAAACGGACCTGGCCCATAGGGGTTCTGTCCGTAGGGATTTTGTCCATAGGGGTTATAGCCATAACCGGACGGCTGACCCTGGATTTGGCCCCCAGCACCCCATTGATTACCAACTTGGCCTGCAGGAGCAACATACTGTTGGTGGTAATTTTGATAAGGAGCGACTTACATTTGTTGATAATTTTGGCACGGGGCAAACTGAGCTTGCCCTTGGGGTTGCTAGCAACCATAAGGTTGCTGGGCTCCATCCTGAGCCTGAGGACCAGGCTGCGCTTGATAAGAAGGTTGAGATTGAAACCCATCTTGCATCTGAATACCAGTTTGGGTCTGGGGCCTAGCCTGGAGCTGAAAACTGGGTTGAGCTTGAGAAGCAATAACCATTTGCATGCCCGGTTGAGCAGGCCTAGAAAGATGTCCTTGAGAGGATTGAGATTGAGCCACCTGGCTAGAAGGTTGCCCCGGTTGAGTTTGGGATTGACCCACTTACCCAGAAGGTTGAGCTTGCTAGGTGTTGGGTTGTCCTTATGGAACAGATGGCTGAGCGGATTGGACGGTTGGTTGACCTTGAGGTTGGCCAACTTGTCCAGATGGTTGACCAGACTGGGCAGTGGGTTGGCCTTGCTGTACGTAAGGCTGACCACCCTGCCCAGAAGGGTACCCTTGCTGGATCCTCGGTTGTCCTTGTTGCATATAAGGTTGTCCTGGATTCCCATAGGGTTGACCGGAAGGGTATCCCTGCTGGACTCCAGGTTGTCCTTGTTGCATATAAGGTTGCCCTGGATTTTTGGAGGGTTTCCCAAGATAAGTGGAAGATGGACCACCATAGGCCGAAGGTTGTCCCTGAAAGGGTTGTCCTTGTGGACCTCCAAGCTACCCTGGATAAGATTGCCCGTAATACTGTTGCCCATAAGAAGGCTGCGTGTAAGATGACTGACCTTGATAAGATGGTCCTTGATAAGACGGTCCTTGATAAGATGGTCCTTGATCCGAAATGGGTGCTTGGCCACCACCATAATGAGTGGTACCCCAAGCAAAACTTAATGGGACTGAGACCTCAACCGCAGGCTGAGATGGCAAGGATCCAATATAAAGATGATGCCTACAGGGTCATAATAATGATTTGGACCTTGCACGACCGGATTCTGGACGGCTTGCAAACACTGATTGTATGCCTCCCCTACTGGAATGGAACCAGAAGAAGGTGGGGCACTAAGTGTAGGATTGAAAACTCCGGTTGTAGGTACCGACTGGCCACTATTTACTGAACTGTGGGACGGACCAGCAACAGTAGTTACAATCGAGGATGTCGTAATGGCGCTAACAACAGGTACTGAAGACACTACACAAACAGTTGGAATAGTTGGGACTGAAGTGACAACTGTATTGTGAATTTGAGGAATAAAAGATCCCGTAGTGGGAGTGATGTTGTGATCCCACATGGTACCCGAGGAAGGGTTCCTAGAACCCATAACATCTCTCAAAGCCCTATAGCGTAAGGGAAACATGACACCGAGAGGGGTGACACTAAAGGGTGGGGTTGCGGCCGAGATAGGGGTTTCGACACTCGTGACAATGGGTGTCTCACTCGCGATAGGAGATGTGTCATCCATATCAGAGGAAGACATTGGGGCCGATACACCAGTAGGAGTAAAAGGAGTATCCTCTTCGGAAGGCTCCCAAACAGGGTTCCAATGTAGATCATCAAAATCGTCTTCTGGAGCGCGAGAGTTCAGCGGTTGGACACTCGGAATAACAGGGAAAGTGCCACTACCAACCGGTGTCTCAGGAGCAGAAGAAGAAGGAGACCCTTGGTCACTAGGGATGGGAGACAGGATCGATGGTTATGCTAGCATAATTCGATTCAAAAAATCCTAGACAAACTAATGAGAAAGGACCCTACTCAAACTAACGCAAATAAGAGCTAACAGGGTAAGTGTGAACGTGGCCGAATAAATTTTAAGACACAAGGACATAACTTGACATTTTCATCTTTAAAGAGTCGAGAAAAGGACAAAAAGATGAATTTAGTCACCTTCGAATGTTTAGTGAGCCTGAAGTGACAAATGCTCAGGTGAGTCTTTTCTTTTAGGGAGTCCGAAAAGGATCAAAAAGTGACTACTCTGGAGAACTGGGCAAAATGTTTACCAGACAATCCGTAAAACTGCATATACACCTTGGCAATCGTATGAAAACCAAGGACTTTCCGTATGGCAGTCAATCTTCCCGAATGCTGTGTTTGGTGCGTTATGGGTCGTAAGGCGGCAGACACGGCTTCCTATGGATAAAGGATGATAACCTAGTGGGGTCTCCCCATATACTCTATAGTACGTGGGAGCACAAGTCCGTACTAGACCACAATTGAGTCACAAAAGGAGGAATCACCCAACCTTGAGCGGAAACAAAAGTGACTAGGTTTAACGATGCCAGAGCACGTCTCTAGCCTAGACCTCTAAAAAGTATGTGTTATGTTCCAATGTGTTGTTAGTTTCATTTAGTTCATTTTAAAGTTGATCTTGTATTAGGTTTCAGTTTTCAGGCCTTACTGTATGTAATATC
The DNA here is from genome assembly GCA_000404065.3 of Pinus taeda. Lineage (NCBI taxonomy): Eukaryota > Viridiplantae > Streptophyta > Pinopsida > Pinales > Pinaceae > Pinus > Pinus taeda. The sequence continues at coordinate 73,686 of APFE030226926.1, read as the reverse complement.
TCAAAATTCCCTAAATGCAAACTATATGCCAAAATATGTCATTTCATTTGATGAATGCTAGTTACGAGAGGGTTTGAGAACTTTCACGCAAACGAAATGATCACAAAACAACAAAGAACCTCTCTAATGCAGCTAATGGAAATTAACAAACTTTTCTTCAAGATCACTAATCACTAATCAATGAAAAGCTCTAATTCTCATTAACTAATACAAAGCAAAAGAGATTTTTTCTTTTATGTTGATGGAAAAATGCACTAAACAAACTTTGAGAAATAATAACAAACAAATTCTACTCAATACAAGCACATTCAGATCCCTAAATCACAAAGCAAACCTTCAAAGAACGAGAAAAGTCCCAAAGACACCAATGAATTGTGTAATCTAGGCTCAAAGCAAAACAAAGCGGAATTCAAGTGAAAATGAAGCAAGTCACCCAAATAACGCAATAAAATGATTTACAACCACCAAACAAGTGCAAGGGAGTAATCACAGAGTCGACTGGACCAATAGAAGATCAAAAACACCTAAGGAAGGCTCAACACACAAAGCCACTAGATGCCCTAGGGCTAGAAATGTGAAATCGATGGAAAAAAGAAAACACCCAAAGGGTAAAGATCAAAGCCAGTCAAACAACACTCCAACACACTCAATTAGTCTAAAAAGGTACCCAAAACAAAAACCAAGCTCAGAGGGCTCACAACCAAGCAAACTTCAAAATTTCCCAGGCCTGGCGCGACTGTCAGGCTGCAACTGGCGCCTTTCAGGGATTGGCGCGGGTTGTCAATGAGCAACAAGCGCCAATTGGCGCGACTGTAACGCTATAAGAGTGCGCTAGTCAAGTTTCCTATGGAAAAATAAAAAACAAACAAGCCAAAGGTAGGCCAACAATATCTAGGTACACCAAGGGACAAGAAGCAGCACAAGAGCTCAACCCAGAAGGCTAACCAAGCAGGGAAAACCAAGAAACAACTAAAAAACAAGGTAAATTCCAAGCCGTTCCGTTCGTAAGCCAAACCAGAGATGGATTGAAGTGGCATTGATCTACTTCACTAATGTAGAGCAATAGCGTTTCGAAGGCTATCTGGTCATACTTCAGGCTCCGTCTAAAGTTTACAAATCAAACAACAAGACAAAGAGCTAACTCCCCAGTGGAGTCGCCAAATTGTTGTGGAGGTAAATCCCCTCTGCTGACAGAGGCAATCTCTACTAGCCCAGATCGGGTCTAGCAACAATCATACAACGCTATCACGCAAGTTCCTAATTGAAAATTAAGACCAAAGATGAGGGCCTACCTAGATTCCAATTCTAGTGCTTGTAGAAGAGTTGACGCTCCCATTCCTTTGCTCCGGCCGGTCACGATCCCCACGATCTCCATGAATGGACACCTGCACATGCAAAGAATGACACAAACACAAGCATAAAATCCAATAGATGCAACTATATATCAGTCAGAAAGGATATAACTCATCATCATTACGAAATACAATAAGAGTGGAACTATAATAATAGTCGTCTATTATTGATAAACAAAGAAGAATACGACCATAGTTCTGACGTCAAATCCTCCTTTGGATGGGTGATCAGCATCACATATCTTGCAAAGCTTGTTGGGAATAGGAACAAGCCTCTCTCTTCTTGGTTATTTGGACAAGAATCTCCTTACTTTAGATTTAGCCTTATGGAAATGAAGAAGGCTTCTTGCAGCATGAACTTGACAATACTCAATCTTTGGAACTATGGAACTAGCTATCAAAGGAAAAAGGACAAGCTTTTATAGATAGAGGAGAAGGATTTGGGATCATCCACAATATTCATGGGATTGGCTTTATCACTAAGAAGCTTCCATGAGAGGTGGCAAACCACTTCCCTCCTATGGAGATTCGGAGCCAAACTAAACCAACTCAAGATAGATTCAGTTCAGGAGTGGGTTAATAAGAATCTTCGAATGTTGGTTTGTTAAAAACACTACCCATTTTGGCTGGCGCAAGTGCGACTCTGAGACAGAGCGCCAGCTGGCGCGCCCTCTTTGGGGGATTTCCCCCATTGGCACGAGTGCTGCACAGTGAAACCGCGCCAATGGAAAAAGGTCTGTTTTTATGGGTTTTTTTGCAGAAGATGTCTTCAGGGTAAATGAAGTTCATACTCAGGGGAATACAATGCAAGTGTTTCCAGGTCATGTCACTTCTCACCTGTCCCGGAATGAGTCCTCCAAGGTGCAGGAGAAGGGGTAACAGGGACGGTGACAAATTGCTGTGTAACACTCCTCAAAACCCAAACTAAAGTTATAGTACCATTCTCAACAGTAAAAAATATTTTAATACAAAGGGATGTAGGAGAAAAGAGAGCAAATTGGTGACATCCCTACAAGAATATGACATAGAAATTAAACTAGCGAAAATTGTAAAAGGTCAAGGTTTTTGCAAGATGTTGGCAAGAGCATCGATTCTATCATAATTGCAGCATTCAAGTGATGATGTAAAAATCTAAGAGGTAAGCCTTAACGGCATGGAATCAAGATATTTTGATATCATATTTTACTTAAAAAATGGATATCCACCTACCCAATTAAATTATACAAAGAAAAGAGCCTTGAGATTAAAAGCTACGCAATATCAAATTGTCGACGATGTGCTTTTTAGAATAAATTATGATTATGTTTTACTTAGATGCCTTGAAAAATCTGAAGCAGAGAAGGTGTTACAGGAACTTCATGAAGGACCAGCTGGTGGTAACTTTGGAGGTGATACTACAACACATAAAATCCTGCATGCTGGCTATTATTGGCCAATGTTGTTCAAAGATGCACACAATTATGTAAGGAGATGTAATATTCGTCAAACAACTGCTGGAAGACAGAAAAAACCTGCGCTACCATTACAGCCAGTCAACACTGACCAACCATTTGAACAATGGGGATTGGACGTAATAGGTGAGATCGTTCCTCATTCTTCTAAGCAGCATAGATACATCCTTATAGCCACTGATTATTTCACCAAATGGGTAGAAGCAATTCCACTCAAGGTAGCCAATTCAAAAAATATTATTGAATTTACAGATCAATTTATCATCACTAGGTTTGTCTTACCATCTGCTTTGATTTTTGATAATGCATCTTATTTTTCAAGCAATGTTATGATAGAATTTACTCTTAAGAGAGGTATTAAGCAAGTATTCGCCCAATTACTATCCACAAGGAAATGGATTAGCCGAATCCACAAACAAAAATCTCATTAGGATTATTAAACAAACTGTTGACCAAGGCCAAAAGAACTGGCATAAGTCTTTAGTGTTTTCTCTGTGGACAGATCGAATAACTCAAAAAGCCTCTATTGGCACTTCTCCTTTTAATTTGGTCTATCGGAAAGAAGCAGTTTTACCAAAAAACGTAGCTATTCCCTCCTTAGCCTTAGTTGAATTCATTGGAGAAACTCCTTCCTCATCTATGCAAGTTAGACAATTACAAATTCTTAAGCTTGAAGAGGAAAGGGAAAAATCCAAGACCACGCATGCACATCATCAACAGTTAGTCAAAGCCTCCTTTTATTCGAATTTTGTAACTTCAAATCCTTTTCAACTCGGAGACCTAGTATTAAAATGGGATAAAGCCCTTGAAGAGAAAGGTAAGCATACCAAGTTCCAATAGATGTGGCTTGGCCCATTTCAGATTGTGGAACAAATAGGCCCGCCGACTTTTCTACTACAAGATTTATCAAGTAAGAGAGAGTCTCTACCTGTTAATGGATATGTTCTAAAGAAATACTTTCCATAGAAGATGATATCTTTTGTTCGTTGTATATTATTGCCTTTAGTTAAAATTTTCTTTTAGAAATAATAATACCAATTGAAAAGCGTTTACTTTTGGTTTTACCAAAGATAGTCTCTTTTTAATTTTGACTTTTCACTTGTTTAAGTAAATATTGTTATGAAAGTAATATTCACATATGAAATATATAGTTAAGTTCTATTGATCTTAAACTTCTTGTTTTCTGCCTCAATTATTTGATTTGTTTTATGAAACTTAGCTTTAAGAAAGAAACTTCTCCTTTACATCAGTCCAGAAAAGTATCTATAACAAAGCAAAGTCCCTCTCTAGAAAGGCATCTTTAAAACTCTACAATTGTCGTCCAGAAACTCTTAGGGAGCCAATGATTCTCCTCACTTTATCAACTTTCATTTTTAGAGTGTAATTCTAAAATATAATTAAACTTGAAGTATGAGGTCTCATCAAGAGCCAACTTACCATGATCATAAGATTATAACTTACTGACATTACCAATAATGCATATCAAAATAGGGTAATGGCATAATATTATAGTAATCAAAAGACAACGGGTCTCATCACAAGCCAGCTTGTTCAGTTAAGTTATAAATCAAGTGAATGGAATTGTCAATATTGGTCACCAAACCAAGACATCGTCCTTTAAGAAATAAAAATGAAGAGCTGAAGCAACAATGAATTACTTTAGAAAATAAAGAAAGCAATAAGTACACTTACGAGCTTATCTTTAAAATTTCATTCTGATTTAAGTGGGATTGTGGATCATTGTTAGTTAAAAGGTAACCCTGTCGAGGCTATGAATGCCTGTTGGCAACAAAGGCTTTACCTACAACAACTGAGTATACCAAAAACCGATCTGAGGAGAGACTTCTTGCTTTTATCTTTAAAAAATCTAGTAAAGACTGATGTAGACAGAGTGACTTTTTATGAGAAAAGAATAATCAAAAGAACGGTAATTAAGTAGATGTTGTTTTATTAATAAAGAGCAGTACTTCTTACCTTATATTCCATGTAACTTATTTTATTTTCAAAACTATCTTTATTTTGGAAGTTTTAGAAATTTCATAAAACTCTTAAAGATAATTGGTTCTTCCAAGTGAATCACCAATTGTTGTGGTATTCAACAACCCCCATTTATTAATGATAGTAGTTAATATTAGGTCAATAAATGGGGACCCTTCAAAAAAATCTATCCAAAAAACAAAACTTAGCATCTAGACATTTCTTTTATTTTTGGAATAAATCCAATATAACAATCAAAACCCCCCTTTTTAGAAAAACTACTAAAAACTTACCTTCTCACATATAGCATGATTAAAACCCACCAAAATACTTTCTAACCCTCCAAAAATGATTAGGTAAGGACTCTATGCTCGAAACTATCATAAAATTCATAAACTAAGTCCTTAAGCTTTTTAGGCTTAAGTCTCGCATTGCATATCATCATTCATAAAGGACCTGCTTTAAAAAGGCTATTGCGAAACATGCGAGATGCGAAACTGAGATGGCATTTTAACCTTTATTGCATCGCATTTTGGGAATTCAAATGAACACCGTATACTTACCACCAACTGATATTGAAAAATGCGATCAAGACCTAGACCCACTTCTTAATATACCATTAGCAAATGTTTTAGGACTGCCACTCAGTAAAAAAGGGTCTTTTACTTAGGATAAACCTAGCAATTAGCTACGTTTTGAAACGACTAACGAGTGGCTTGCATATTGTGTTATTTCGATCTGCAATATTGCTTCACAAATTGCACAATTGTTATCATCACATTATAAAGGCTCGCCACCCTATAAGCTTTCTTCCCATTTTACAAATATTTATGAGCATTAAAGCTAAAGGATAACGAATCATTAGTGGACATTTAGTAAGAGATAACTGCATTTATGTGTGAAAATCCATTTAGAGTGATACGATATCTTCTTACGTGCATTCAAATAAATCTCCTTTTATCACCTTTACAAGCTATCTGCATTATTTCATTTTACGTTCATGTTTGTGTACCCGATAGCTATTGTTCTTCACTTTTAGGAAAAATCCTCAGAACAAAGCATTGAGAACAATGGTGAAGAAAGGGAAGGTAGTTGCCTCTGAGAAGTCAGAAATGATTCCTCTATTTACGAATACTACATGCAATAGAGAGGGAGGAACCTCTACATGGGAGGCTATGTATAATATACTAGAGGAGGAGCAACCAAGGATTATGGAAACAAAAATTACAGTTGACAGACATGATTCCTCAAACACTTCCATGTTAGGGACAACATGATCATTTTAGCACTGCATAGCCGCATGGCCGAAGATAATCCCTTATACTGACATGGTTAAATGGGTTATTGATGAAGCCGACATCTCAGACAGAGAATTCAAGAAAAGAAGCCAAGAGGTTATGGGATCGTTTACCCCACACAACCTACAACTTATGTACCACCTTCCAGAGCCACAAGTCATCTACAACAGGTAGTTCATGGAGAAGTTTTTGTTAGGAAATTTACTGCATAACATAAATAATTACTGAGAGGAATAAATATAAAAATAACCAGCAACAACCATAAACACATGAACACAAATGTTTATCAGGGAAAACCCCAAATCTGGGGAAAAACCCAACCTAATAAGATCTTATTAGCATTGGCCAAAACCCTGGCCAATCCAACCAAGTGAGCCTTCACTGCTCACCTCTAGGTCTTGCATTACAATGAAGTCCTTCCAGCCTTTTATAAGCTCCATTACGTATAATACCACATGCAGAATACTATGGGTGCACAATACCATGTGCCCCAAAACCATCACTGTTTAACTTGGTCAACTTTGACTCTATCCTGAGTCAAGTTTACCTAACATTTTTCCAAAGAGAACGACGACCCAAGAAACTGGTCCCAGACCTGATCAAATAATGAGGAAAAAAATCAAGAAAGACAAAAATGGTATGTACACTACTTCGTCTGTTTGTCCCCCTCATAGTTTTGCAGTGGCCATGTTATGTAGACTATTTGGCAGACTCGATAGTACTAAGTTCTCCCCAGAGTCGTTGTCGTTAATAGATGCAGTTGTTAATGAAACTGTAATGAATTGGGCACAAATTTTGTCTGACAATTTAGAAAAAAAAATTATTGAGTATAGAAGGAAAATAAGTGTTGCTTCGAGGGTTTACTCTCCATTTTTTATGAGCGCCTATGTCATGGATGCAATTTTTTTAGTTCAAAATTCCCTATCATGGGATGGAAATGGACTGTTCGAAATACGCTTCCCATTCACATATACGACAAGGACATGTGGGAATATAATTTTCAACCACATTTTTTCAAGATTTATCATGGATTTATGATCCCTATTCACAAGTGGCTTTATAATTGAGATGCCCCCAGGTTTTCCCAAGAAGCTGAAGTAGACATCCTTCCAGTGGCCAGATGGTTTGGGGAGGAAATATTTACATATATCATGGTTTTTGGCTAAATATCTCCCCCCATGTCCTCCCACACTATGTTCCAGATAAATTGATGGCTAGAGAGATAGCCTATAAAATAGCTAGCAAGGGAGGTGTTGGCTTATTAGGCCCTAAGCCGGGTTCGGAAGAGTTATTAGCCAAATAAATCCCATAGCTACTGGCCCTTTCGGCAACAACCCTCGGAGCGTAGACTAAGGTATCACCCTAGGTAGTAGGGGAGGGTGTTAGAACTAGGTTTCTGCACCCTTGGGATATCTTGATGTGGTCTGGAGGGGTCACGAACCGTTCTATGACCTCGCGCCACTTTGTACTATTATCGGGCTTCTGCGTAGATCCACAAGAGTGTACATTCTTATTAATGAAATTATTATAGATATGGTCTTTTTGTTATAGTCTTTAAGCAAGCATTTAACAATAAAACCTAGTGCGCGCAATCATAAAATGATATAAACTCATATAACAGATGCATAAACTAGAACACAATAGATTCGTGATAATTCATAAACCACTTATCTTTATTAAAATCTTCCAACAATGCAACCCAATCCGCCCTACGCACACAGTTGCAGGGGTCCACACACAGTTGCGGACTCTACCAGACCTCTGTGCACCTAGTTGCAGAGCCTCTATCGATCTACCAACACCTTTGACTTGGACTAACAGACACAGATAATATTGTTTTCACAAACCCATAACACCAAGATCCACAACAAAACTTCTACCAAAAACCTGACTCCTAGCCATAGAGCCTTGCTCTATTTATACATTCCCATGGTTGGCGGACCATGGGCCGGCTGACTCACTTCCTATTATTTTACATTATTTTTGAGTGGACAACCCTTTGACTTGACTCATTACAATTCGTGTGCCTCTCACTTCGCAGAGTCTTTACCATTTTTTTCCCAAAATTGTGGACTTTGAGTCCCAAAACCATTATGCCGGGCCTTCACGACCCAAAAAGCCCCCAACACAGTCAACGTGACTCATCCTAAGTCACTCGACTAGTGCAGTAATATTTGTGCAGAGGTCATTCAACAACTTCTGCGCTTCGCTTACCCTCACAATAAAATCATCTGCCATTCGCTTTACCCATTCCACACGAGCCACCGATGTATCAGTATCTGATTCTATTGCTTGCCTGGGTTCAGATGATGCCTGCATGTGTGCTAACTATCCCTCGATGTTGGAAGAGATCGCAAATGCATCATCAAGCCAAGGCTGGATGCGTTCTTTAAGCAGTGCTTCCTTCTGCCGAGACGCGTCAACCTGTGCCTTAAGAGCTTGGGCCTTCCTCATTTTGGCTAGTCGTTGTGTGATGGAAACCATTTGTATAGTCCCTCGGAATTTGTCATATGCCTGTTGTAACTCCTGTGCTTCTATTTCTACTTGTTGTAGCATTGGGTCATCCTATAGGGATGTGAGCATAAGGAGGGACTGACCCAAAACTCCCAAGCAATCTTGGACCGTGCGCATTATGATTTCTAGCCTTGCTTGAATTTCGTGGGTGGTTGCGCCTTCGGTGTCAGCTTCGCAATTTTCAAATTTAATTCCCCTGGGCTTTCATGGCCTCCTCTTGGGTTGTACAGAATCCGACAGCCATGTAATGGATCTTGTCCGTTATTGGAAGTTCCACTGGGACAACCAACTCTGGTACCTTACTGCAAGCCGCCACCATGGCCTGTGCCAATTCTTGGTTGTGAGCGACCAAGTCATCATGCTATAGGATGACTTGCTATAGATTTTCCTTATGCTACATTAAGACTTGGAGTGCGTGGCCTTCCCTAGTATGCAGTTGAATGGTTACTCCATCTTATAGTTGGTAGAGGGTTTCTCAAGGCAGAGCAGTAAAATTCAACCCCCAACTTTGCATTTAACCCTCAGATTTGGTTAAGATAGTGCCTGTTGAAAAGTGTGCAACAAGAAATGCTTGTCGAGAATGCAACAAGATGATGGAGCTTAGTGAAAAGAGTCGCCTTCACTAAGTGGGCCCGCAGGTTATTTTTGGCGCAAGTCTATTTTTAGACTATGTCTATTTTTAGACATATGGATCATGTCTATGGATTGCAGGTTGTTGTTTATGGATGATTGATCAAGTTGGGAAAAATAGATGGACTTCTATTTTTAGATCACAGCGGAGTGACTGCTCAGTCTAAATATAGAACAGTCAAATATTATTAGCTCATAATAATATTTAGACTATAAACTTTGTCTTATTCTCTTGGAGCACTTCAGGATGAGCTACGGATGTGGTACATGCAGATCCCAGAAGGAAATACGTGGTTACCTATGGGATGACTAATATTTGCATGCAGGACTTCAGTTAGAACTCAAGTGAGTTGAGTTTAGTGGACTGGAGGTGCAGTTGATGGAGTTGTGTTCAGTTTAGCTTTGTTAAACTGGTTGTATTTAGTCTAACTGGCAAATAGACTAGAGATGAGTTGGGTGAATTAGTTATTAATTAATTCACAAGTTATTAACTCATAATACAACTAATGAATACATCAGTTAACTCAGTTGCATGTCAGTGCATGTTCAGTTCAGCAGGGACAGGTGTTAGAGGATCAGATTGCTATCAGTTGTGACTATAGTTGTGCATGATCTTGCACAATCAAGGGATTTGAGTATGCCAATGAGTTTGCCCACGTATTTTCCCACATTGTAGCTTGTGCTCACGTGATTTAGCCAAGTAAATACGTGGTTTCCTTGGAATTATCATCAGTTCTTGAGCAGGTATTGAGGCAGTGGAGGCAGGCAAGCAGCGGAAGAGATTTGGAGATTCAGATCTGAGCTGTATTGTGTGTAACAGAGGTGGAGATACTTGTGAGAAGTATTATGCTGTGTAATGTTACATGACTCCATCATTAATATACAGATAGTTGGGGTTTTTAGCGAGATGCTTTCCCCGGGATACATACTGTGTTAATGTGTGAATGCTCTTGATGTTTTATTATTATTGATGTTGCTATATTGATGATCAACGTAGAGGAGCTTATGTATTGTGTATGTTTTCCGCAATAGTACATGATCAGGATAATCTCCATTGAATATGTGTTAAATTATTCAAAATTTCTACACCTGTCAGGTCCAATACCTTATCGCATTCGGCAATTTTCCCTCGTTACCTCTCTTCAAGACTTGTGATACGCGACAGATGCGACATTTCTATGGGATGTATTATAATGGTGCAGTGAGTCCGCATATATATCACAATCAGCAGATTTAACATGTCATCCCTTTTTGAGCTTTCGCGATTCAATCGGATGCGATATTACTATTAAATCATGTTACAATGGTGTAGTCGGGTCCACAACAATATCGCAATCACAGGTTTAACGTGACAAGGCTTTACACACTTGCGGTATGGCTAATGCGATATCATATTAAGGCATATGTAATGGAACCATCGGGTCCGTATTACAAATCGCAATCAGGGATTTTAGTGTAACAACAGCTTTAATACTTGCGACACAATAGATGTGATATTGTATAGGGTTATTGCCATAATGTGTTTCTGGTCCACAGTACATATCACATCGTGTTTCTCTTTTTGGCTCTTTCTTTGCTGCGTGTTCCTCTTTGCTCCTTCCGATGTTTCTTCCTATCGGTTCTTCTCTGCTCTGATAGCTCCTCTGATATGTTAACTCCTCTGATACTCTCCAATACTCTTAAGCATATGTGATAGCTCTGATATGCCTCCTTTGTTAACTCCTCCATTAATAGACTCTTACTCATGGCTTGGCTTTCCTGTGGCTTCTCCTCACTCTTCCGCTTTTTCGATAGTTGTTGATCCTGTGGTTTATCTTCCTATGACCTCCGATAACTATGTTTATGCTCCTCTGTCGATGTGTTCCTCTTTGCTTCTCGTGGTTTCCAATGAACTCTTCCTCTTACATTTGCTTCATGATGACTTCCGATAAACTTCTTCCAATGAACTCTTCCGATATGCTTCTCTTGCTCCAATATGTCTTCCTTTGTCTTCCAATAACTCTTCTTTGACTGCTCTTGTTCTTGGCTTCCAATGGCTTCCCTGATGCCTTTGCTCCTTGGCTTCTTGCTCATGTTTCTTCATGGATCTGCTCTGCTTCCCCTTGGCTTCATATCATCATTTAGTATCATAGAATATTGCCATATTGACATCAATGACAATCTAGATCAACAATCTCCCCCTTTGTCATTGATGGCAATATTCTTCTTCTCTCCCTCTTTGACATCAATGGCAAAGGAGTGCTCAAGGACTCCCCCTATCAAACTGCTTTTGTTCTTTATGAATAGTAGATCTTCATGGGTATGTTACTCCCACTATAATAGTGCTCTTCTTTTTACTCAAGATAGAAGGATTGATGCTTTATCATCAATTAGCACATTATCCCCTCTTCATCTCTCAAAACTACTTTATCATGGATTCAACAATGCTTAAAGATGCTCCACTTCAATGCTTTCAAACAGATTGCAAATAGCCACACACCAAATGTTCAAGTCCACATTTTTATGATTCAATCCATATTTTATTGTCTTCACAGTCAGAATTAAGAGGCCTTCATAGTCTGAATCAAGAGAAAAAAATGCCACTGAAATTGCTATCTTTCTTCAGATTCAAGTTCCTTTGTATCTCTATGCTTCTCCTTTCTATAGTCTTTTTTATGAGCCATCTTTTCCTTGTGTTCTTGTAAAAAAACTTTGCAAGTTATCTCCACGAGCAGATTTTGATATCCAATCTGTGACTGTCTTTTAAATTCTTTTTACTGATTGGCATCTTTTTGCAATGCTTCAGTTTTGTTAGATGATGCCAACTTCTCTTGCTTCATGCTTCATTCCCAGATGTATCTGTTTGTTTGAAGGTTGCCTCTATTTGTGTCCATAATTTACCTGATCTCACATTAAATCCCTGAGTTGAGACATAAACTTTTGTAGTAACAGCAACATAGTTATTTGCCTTATTTCTCTAGTATTAGATGACCTTCTCTATTTCTCCAATTTCTACTTAGTGATAAAGTGGAAAACATCTTCAACAACAGTTCAAAGAATAGTTAAGAGATCAATTCTTCAATGGAGTGCTCCTGAGAGATGATCTTTATCAAAATGATTGTTAATATAGCTCAATAAGGTTTTCATAAGGACCCTTTCACGAATAGCTTCTAAAATAATGATCAAGAATCACAGGCTCCCCCTAACTGTATGCATCATCTCTTTTCGCAAAGTCTTCCTATCAAATGCTCAGGTTATCGAAGGTCAGGTCAACAACATGTGTTGTTGGCTGGAGAGTTCAAGGGACTTTTGGATTGTATTTGCCTCCTTCTCCATACTTGTGTAACTTTATTCTTTTGCATGGTTCTAGCTTGTGTAAGAGCCCAAGTTAAGTTACAATCACGTGCCATATGACCAATGTCATGACACTTGAAGCATTCTACATTGTTCATGAATAAGAATTCATGATTTCTTCCAACAAAATTCTTCCTCGGAGATTGTTGGGGACCATAATATCTATGTTTATGATATGCTCTACAATCTTTTGCCATGTGTCCAAAGTTTGTACAAGAATAACAATAACCAAGAAATAAACTTTGGTACCTGGGAGATGGATATTTCCTTGATGTACTTCTAAATCCTTTCTACCTTGAGATCCTTTGATGATAACTATTGCTTCTCTCATCCTTGACATTATCTACATTTCTTCTTGGAGCAACATTTCTTCCATTGTTGCCCTGATTTTTCTCCTTGCCTTTGCTGGAACTCGGAGCATCACCATTTCTTTCTGGCTTCCTCACATCCCTTTTGTTTGAAGCATTATCATTTTTGTTTGAGGATTCACCTACATACCCGAGACCTGATTTATCAAATGGACATCTTTGATGGTTGAGCATGTCATCCAAGGATTGAGAGCTCTTCAAGGTTTTGTCCATCCCTTCAACCTTTTTCCTAAGGAAGACAATCTCTTCTTCCAATCTTTCACAATCATTATTCTTCTTAGCAAGTTGTTTCTCAGTTTCTTCCTTGATATGAGTAGCTTCATTTGCTTCTATTTTAAGGGAGATGATATCTGACTTCATTTTGAATATTTCTTCATTTTCCTTTGTTAGACTGCTCTCCACTTCTTCCTTGATCCCTGTAGTTTTACATGTTTCACCCTTGATAAGTTTGATGTTAGATTTTAATTTGAAGATTTCTTCATCCTTTGCTTTTAGTTCACATATCATGGTGTTTCCCTCCTTTTCTGCTTCATCGACCTATTCTTCTATGATTGCCAATGTTTCCATTGTCTTCTCGGCTCTTTGTGCTTACTTTCTTGCTTCTTGTAGTTGAGATTTGAGAGAGGAGACCTCTACCTTGTACTGAACAATCTCTTCTTCAAGTTTGTTCAAACTATTGTTCCTTTGTTCAAGTTGACTTGACAAGGTATCTTCCCGTTTCTTTACTTTATCCAATTTATTTGTCATGGATATGACTTCTTCATGATGCTTTCTTTTGCTTTGATGAAATTCATTCTTAAGCTTGGCAAGCTCTTCATCCCTTTCTCGTACTTGAAGCTTGACAAGGTCAACTTTATTCCTTGTTTGGTCTTGGTCACCAACTAGTGCTTTCTTCTTAAGTTCCTTGTTTTCCTTTTTCAAATTGATAATCTTTTCCATGGTAGCCGTAAGTTGAGTGAGGAGATCTTCTACAAAATCTTTTTCATTATCTTCATCTTCCAGGTCTTCTTTAGCCCCGATATCATCATTCTCATTTTCAACTTCTATGATGGGTTCTACATTTTCTTCTTGGTTTCCATCATCTTCTTGATTGATGGTCATGGTCAATGCTCCTTTTTAGTGAAGGTCATGAAGTTTTTCCCATATACCCTTTGTTGACGAACATTTTCTTAAGTTGTTCTTTATAGAATCAGGTAGCTCATTCAAGATTGTCTTCATTGCTTTTGCATTGTACTCCTTGGATTCTCTGTCCATCATGCTATCAAAAATCACTGATTTCCAGATTTCAATGCCTTGATCCTTTAAGAAATTCCTCATTCTTTCTTCCCATATATTAAAGTTTCCATTGAACCATGGAGCCTTCTCAAATTGATTGTCTTCAATTTCAGCGATAGAGGGAGACTCATCTTTAGGAGGATTTGAGACTTTCTTCCTTGGCTTCGCCATTTGTGTTCTAAAGATCAACCTTCAAGTTGTTAGGCTTTGAATGAAGGTACTGGCTCTGATACCAATTGTTGGAAATACTGAGGGGGGTGGATCAATATTTCTTTTCAATTGTTATTTTTAACAGTTAAAACATTTATATTTAAAACACAAAATGAACAATAGGAATAAATGCTCTTATTAATATAATCTTTACAATAAAACAGATACAATGTATATAAGTTTCCAATCTGTTGCCAAGCACCAACTTGGACTTTTTGTGAGGCTCCAATCTCCAGGGAATCAACCCTATCTTGTCAAGGCACCAACTTTGAATTTAGGAGTACCAACTCCAAGGACACCAATCCTTCCACTTCTGAGGCACCAACCTTGGATTTAGGAGCACCAACTCCAAGGACACCAATCCTTCCAATTCTAAGGCACCAACCCTATTTTGTCAAGGCACCAACCTTGGATTTAGGAGCACCAACTCCAAGGGCTCCGACCCAATCTTTTCAAGGCATGTTTTATAGTAATTCTCTACTCCCAAAAATCTTCTTTGCTGGATTTTGTCAGTTTACAACTTCATTATAGTCTCCATGCTATAGCATTAATGGCAACCAATCTTCAAATGAAGGATTCTTTACAACTCTTCACTGTCCACACAGAGTCTGCAAAATTTATCTCATGATGATATCAAATAGCCATCATGATCTCCAATAATGTCTCCACACAACTTCAGTGTGTCTACAATGGATCGCACTAAACTTTGCACAAAAGCCAGTTCTCTGTTTCAGGCCTCTGTTCTCACTGTCACGGTGAATGCTTCTAGCGTGACTACTGCGCATTGTTCTTGCTATTGCAATCTCTTACTTCCTAGAAACAAATTCACATATGCTTCAATACTGGTGCCGGTTACTGTTCCCTTCAAGCTATGTCAGATGAAACTTTATTTATCCCTTCACATAATTGTTCTTCAGGTTGCATTATGTACCTGATTAATTCATCACTGGTTTGAGTCTTTCAAAGGTTAGCCCGATCAATAGAGTTGCTCATCTGTCGGCTTCCTCCTGTCCTGTTGGATCTTCGGCTTCCTCCGGTCTTGCTAGACCTATCGCTGCTTCCTTTCTTCTAGTTTGCCAACCTCGTAAAACTTTCCTTGTTCTCTGTTATATACGCCTGATATTTGGCTTCCCTTTCGCTCGCTTGATCTTCCGCTTCCTTTGCGCTCGCTTGACCTTTTGGCTTCCTTCCTCGGTCGCTTGATCTTTAGCTTCCTCTATGCTCACTCTTCGGCTTCCTATGTCTCTTCGAATTCACCAATACTCAAAGGATGCGTTAATTCGAAAGAGAGGTTGAATTACAAAAGTGTTGCATATTAAAAAACTATATCAGAGAGGCCCTTTTTAATATTCATACAATATACATTAATTGTTCATGGAAATCACATCAAAAGAGAGGTTATACCCATATTGGAGATCCACATGCCGCGTTATTCCTTTAATCGCAATCGCAGCTTCTGGAGGTCTTTTACAAGTCGTGCCCATAAAATACTCTATCCTCCGATATCAACATTATCAATCTTCATATATCAACATAGTTAAAAGCAAAACATATAATGGGTAGTCCCAATCTCTTTTATAGTTTTCCCACTTTCTTGTTTTTAAAATTTTTGCACAACCTACTAGACAACTAATATGCTAAAATACTTCTAAAGTCAAACTTTGGACCGTACTGAAATAACTCATCTATTTCTTTCAAACAAAATTCAAAGTATTAATTTTACCAGTATGTTCCATATTTCAAGATATAAATACTTATCTGGTTTCTGCAGAATTTATTGTTGTCCTCTTAGACCAAGTTTCAACTATAAGTTGACAAGTTTCCTCCTAACCATGAGACTTGCTTTCAAGCCAAAGTCTCCCCTCGAGCTGTTGTTCACATGACATATGCTTTCCTGTAAGACTAACAATCTTAACTTTCATAACTATCTCATCTTAACCAGAATTAGACCCTGGACCCATCTGACATATGAGCATGGAAACATCTCCATTACTTCTCCTCTCCTCATCTCAAGTACCAATGCCCTCTTTATTTCTTCCTGGAGAATAAATCTTCAAGGAAGTAGTTAGGGATAGGTAACCACCTATCCTAACTACTTGACATGTGAGAGATACAAGATTTGTTCTCACTCAAACATTTGCTTTATGCATAACTTAATCAAAATCTTAAATGTATAAATTAAATAGTAATATCCAGTGTGTTTAACTATGGTAATTAAATATTTACAATCATTGGGGACATCATATCCCCCACCAAGATTAAACATCGTCCTGATGTGTCTTTGCTGAAAACAAATTTGGAAAGATCTCCTTCATGACGTGTTCATCTTCCCAGGTGGCCTCCTCTGGCCCAAAGTGATGCCATTGCACTTTAACCTGGGTGATAACTCGTCTCCGCAAAATTACCTCTCTCCGATCGAGTATACCTAGGGGTTCGACCAAGAACTCGCCTTCTAGTTCGACCTACACATGATAAAAGAAATTTAGTTAGCCCTTTTCTTTGGCATTCTGTCATGGAAATTATTTATAATGCTTTATAAATAATCTACTTACATGTATATCTTGCCAATTGCTTATATGGTTGGAATCATAAATATATATTTTTTAATACAGAAACATGAAAAACATTGTGCACACATATGTGGCTGGGCAAAGCAAGCTAATAAGCCACAGGTCCAATTCAGGCCAGGATTTGGAAAGGACCGCAAAATCGGGTGCTAATTTAGCACACCCAGCCCAATACAGAGTACTCTTCTTAGCTCGCATACGAACGTAAAGATGATCCCCAACTTGAAAAACCCGAAAAATTCTCTTCCAGTTAGCAAAAGTTTTATGTCGATCCTGAGCAATCTTTAAATTGGAGCAAACCTTTTTCACCATATTTTCCATCTCTTTTAACATGTCAGGCCCCAGCATTAGCTTATCCTCCGGTCCGCTCCAACTCAATGGTGTCCTACACCTGCGTTCGTATAATACTTCAAATGGACTCATTTGCAAGCATGTATGGTAGTTGTTGTTGTAAGCAAACTCCACTAAATGTATGTAATTCTCCCACTTAGAAGGTTGTTGCATTACATAAGTCCGCAACATGTCTTCTACTATCTTATTCACCCGCTCAATTTGGCCCTCTGTTTGAGAGTGATAGGCAGTGTTGAATTGCAGTTGGGTGCCTAAAC
Organism: Pinus taeda; assembly: GCA_000404065.3. NCBI lineage: Eukaryota > Viridiplantae > Streptophyta > Pinopsida > Pinales > Pinaceae > Pinus > Pinus taeda. The sequence continues at coordinate 56,103 of APFE030226926.1, read as the reverse complement.
CTCCAAATAAGGCTTTCCAAAAGGTTGATGTGAATTTTACATCACGGTTGGAAATTATAGCCTTTGGTATTCTGTGTAGTCTAAAAATATTTTGCATAAATATGTTAGCAATTTGAACAGCCTTAAAAGTAGAGTACGGATATGAAGTGAGCAGACTTGCTCAACTTATCTACCACCACCATTATTGAATCATTCTACATTTTAGACTTAGGTAGTCCTGTAATAAAATCAATGGAAATAATTTCCCATTTCCATTCCGATATGGGCAATCGGTGGAGTATTCCAACTGGGTGCTGGAGTTCTGTGATCACTTGTTGGCACTCCAAACAACGAGTCAAATATTCGGCCACCTCCTTCTTCATATTGGGCCAAAAATATTCTTTTTTGAGCACAGTGATTAATTTTTTATATCCAGGATGGACGACACAAGGAATGTCATGGTATTCTTCTAAAATTAATTGTTTAATATCTTTCTGGTTTGGCACATACATTCTTCCTTTGTAAATCAACATTCCTTCTTGATTTACCTCATATCCCAACTGTTGTTCGCTGTTGTTTGGAATTTTTTCTTGCTACCTTAACATCTTGCATTCAGGATCTTATATTGTTGCTCCTTTAATCTGTTCTTTAAAAGTGGTATGTATCTCACTAAAAGACATTTCATAAATGCAATTTATCTTTTGACTTAGGGCATCCACGACTCAATTTTCTTTTCCTTTTATATGTTTGATGTCAAAGTCAAATTCACTTAGGAAATCGATCCAACGGGCTTGTCTAGCATTCATAGTAGGCTGCTTGAAATAGTTAGTTAGACTATGATGATCTGTCATTAATAAAAACTTCTTACCCAACAAATAATGATGCCACATCTTTAATGCGTGGATTACTATCGTCAGCTCCATGTCATAAGCTGAATACTTTTGTTCATGCTCCTTAAGTTTCTGAGACTCATAAGCTACGACTTTGCCTTTTTTGCATTAGCACGCCACCTACTCCTTCCTCGCTGGCATCTGTACATACAATGTATTCTTCATTTGGGTCTGCAATACTCAAAATAGGTGCAGTAGTAAGTAAGTTCTTCAGCTGGTCAAAACTTCTTTGAGAGTCCATGGCCCAAGTGAAGATTTTTCCTTTCTTTTGCAAAAGAGGTAATGGGGTATTCCACCCTAGAAAAACCTTCCACAAACCTCCTATAGTACCCAGCCAGACCCATGAATGATCTTATGTCAGCTACATTATTTGGTACAGGCCATTTCATGTTGGTTTTGATTTTCTTTGGGTCCACAACTATCCCTTCCTTGGTAATGATATGTCCTAAATATTGAATTTGTTCTTTAAAGAAATCACATTTGTTGTACTTGGCGTACAATTGATGCTCCCTCGGGGTTTGTAGGACAATCTGTAGATGTTCCTTATGCTCCTCTATATTTCAGGAATAAATCAAGATATCATCAATGAAGATTAGTACAAACTTATCCAAATATTGATGAAAACACTATTCATTAGACACATAAAAGTTGTTGGAGCGTTAGTTAACCCAAATGGTAACACAATGAACTCGTAATGCCCATAGCGAGTCCTAAAGGTTGTTTTGGCTATATCTTCTTCTTTTATTCTAATTTGATGGTACCCTGAGCGAAGATCAATCTTCAAAAATACAGTCGCTCCCTTTACCTGGTCAAACAATTCATCAATACAATGCAAAGGGTATTTATTCTTAACGTTCAACTTGTTTAGTCGTCGATAGTCCATGCACATCCGTAAGGTCCTGTCCTTCTTCTTGGCGAAGAGTATAGGGGCTCCCCAAGGTGAGACACTTGGGTGTATATATTTTTTATCAAGAAGTTCCTGTAACTGCATTTTCAATTCAATGAGTTCTAGTACACTCATGCGATAAGGGGCTCGTGATACCAGGGTAGCTCCAGGAATCGGCTCAATAGTGAAGTCTATATTCCTCTTTGGAGGCAGTCCCGGAATCTCCTCGGGAAATACGTTTGGAAATTCTTGTACCATAGGTCTATGTTATAAAGTACCCTATTTTTCTGTTGAATTGATACACCTCACCTATATAGCATAAATCTGGCATCCATTTCGAATACATTTTGTTAATTGGGAGGTTGTTATAGGTCTACTTTTCAGTAACCTTCGGATACCCTGAATTTCTTGGCTCATAGCCTCTTCATCTATGTCATTAACAGTTTTGTCTTTACAATTAATGAGGGACCAATGCTTCTCCAACCAGTCCATTCCTATTAGAACATCATATGACCCTAATGGTAAGACATTCAAATCTGCCATAATAGGTTGGCCTGCTATTTTCAGAGGGCAATTGATGACTTTAGCCAGCACCCTTGTTTTTTCCCCTGTGGCGAGTTGTACTAGCCAAGGGTTTTTAAATTTAACAGATTGTAAATGACAATGCTCAACCACCTTTGGACTTATATAACTCAAAGTAGCTCTTGGATCAATTAAAATAGATACAATTTGGTCGAAGATCTGACCTTCGAATTCCACCATTGTTGGTTGGTATTTTGCTTGATGATCTTCGAGGGTAGCATTGATTTTAGGAATATTCCTTGATACTTCTCCCACAAATGATGCTTCTTGAACCTGTGCCACTTGATCTGTTCCCCTGCGGTACATGCAATTTTTAACATAATGTGGTCCTCCACATCCCCAACATTGCACTGGGGGTCTAGCTGCTATCTCCACTTTTATTTTTCCAAATTGTTCATTTGTTTTAGACTCACTTGGAAATTTGAATCTGGGCTGGTTTTTGTTCATATTTCTATTTAATTGACCTTTATGGGGTCCCTTGCTGGTAACAAACTTATTTCCTTTGTTGCTAGAGGCAGACTTAATTCCTTTTTTACCAAACCACCTCTTTCCTCCATCACCCTTTGGTCTGTTTTGTTGATAACATAGACGAGCTTTTCGTATAACCTCATCCATGGTCTTCGGATTGTCAAATTTGAGACGTTCCTTCATGAATAACAACAAACTGCTAATAAATCTATGTACTTTTGCTTTCTCTTCTCATATGTAAGGGACATATCGCAACAAGGATGTGAATTTTGTTATGAATTCGTTTATAGACAACTGACCCAATCGAAGGTCATGAAACTCCTTCGCCTTCTCTTCATAAAATCTTTCAGTTGAGTATTTTCCTTAAAATAACTTTGAAACTTTTCCCAAGTTACACTCTGCTCACTAACTCCTCGCACCATCTTCACCTCCTCCCACCACAAGGTGGCCTTTCCTTGTAATTGATAAATGGCTAAGTGAGCCTTCAGATTATGATCATATTCATACAACTGGAAATACTTATTCATGTTGATAAGCCAGGCTTCAGCAACTTCCTCCTGTTCACCATCAAAGAGGGGAGGTTTGATCTTTCGAAACTCACCTTGTAACTTAATTTTATGCCATTTTTTCTTTTTGTGTTCCGATACATTGTTAGATTCCTCTTCTTATTTTTCTTCGGCCCTTTCTGTATCCGATTTTTCATTTCTAAGTTCCTGCTCTTCGGACAAGCTCCCATGTTCGGGACTGGGAATCAGTTGCCGTTGATTCTACCTATCAGACAAACTTTTCATAATTTTTTCCTGTTCTTGCATCAATTTTTCATTATCCGCCTGTAGCCTAGCCATTTCGTCTTTTAATTCTTGCACAGTTTCGAAAATGGTAGCGTTGGTATTACGCGAATCCTCTCCCAATTGCACCCATACCTCGGGATTGGCTTCTGGAAAGGATGTTGGTCTTGTTTCTGTTACGGTTCTGTGTGGTGTAAGCCCAATCCTCCTCATGCTAGTTGCTTTTCCTTTTGTTTTCTTTTTACTCTTTGTCTTTGTGCACATCACAAAAACTATTATTCTTTTGTTCCAGAGGTCTCAGTTTTGCAACGTGAGTGCTCTGATACCACTTGTCACATCTCTTAATAAAAACAATAATTAATACAGTACAAAGATTAAACATAAACAAAATCTTGATATATTACATCTATAAAGTATTATGGTTTAGGATATTATATGACCACATGTAACATTTTGCTTAACACACATTCTACACAAATTACAATTATTATTTTTGTGTTGATTGGCTGTAATAATGGTGTAGAAATTCTCACTGTAGATTAAACTAATTATGCAATGTACTAAAGCAAAATACTTAATCTACTTCTACAATCAAACTTGTGGAAGCTTAATTGATTTTGAGCAAGATCAACCAAAACACATATAACAGAGAAGAATATTTAATTACACATGAAACGCAGAGGAATACTCTGGGGAAAGCCTCAGATAAAAACCCCGCTATTTGTATTATCATACAAGTGGAAATATCTCAGGATTACACAAAGGTTTAGCTCTCAAGCTATCCATCTCTTAGTACAATCCCTCACTGCTGCTCAAAGATCAAATAGACAACACATATGCCTTCCTTCAGTCCTCCAAGCCTGCTATTTCCTTGCGCAGTTTCTCCTAGGTCCTCCAGCTACCACCTATGTGATTCTCACCTCACACATTGCTCTGACCTCTGTAATAAGTGTGCAATCCTCAAGGAATGAATTCCTTCTGCATGCAAGAGATATTCACATGGGAATATTCTAGCAACTGATAGTACACTGTCCCTTCCCTTAATCTCAACTGGGTCTATGTCTGAACTGACATGCATGAGTTATTTATGAGAGAATATTCAGTTATCTGAAGTACACTAGTTGCATGCATGCATGTATTAACTAACTGAACTCACAATCAGTTCTACAAACTATTTGGAACTAATCTAATTGGAATTAACTCAGTTAAATGAGCTAACTAATTACATCTCAAATACAACTCATCCTTATCTCCTTAATTAAGGGATAACTTCCTCAATCAAAGGGATAACTGTTGCATGTCTTCACAAAGACTTCATGTTTGATTTTCTCCAACTAATTAACTCAAGATAAATTAATTAATTATTTTTCAAACAGCTAGTGAGACTAAATTCAAATTTTAATTCTCAATTTTGATTCAAGGACAAATCAAAATTGGAATATATCCTGAAATGCTATTTATAGCAATGTTATTTTTAGCATTTCTATTTTTATCATTTCTTGATGCTATTTTCAACAGAGTTGGAGTATATCCTGAAATGCTATTTATAGCAATGCTATTTTTATCATTTCTTGTTGTTATTTTCAACAAATGGTATACATATTTCGCATGATTAAGTTTAATGATTCTATATCTTAACACATTAAACCTTGGATTCCCAACCCCAAGAGATGGTGGGAGCGAACTTCTGGATGGTTCTGGTTGCTCTCCAGCTGTTCATTAATTTATTGGTATGTTCGCCCCATCAACGGTCCACTACGACTCACCTCCATCGGATGGCTAAGAGTGTTTGCCTTAATTCCTTTGTCCGATGCATCCTCGGGAAATTTTAGCATTTCTCTCTTTGTCTAGCAGAGCTACCCTATTTCGGCTCATGGCTTCAGGGTTTGTCTCTGGTTCGCCTTTGTCTCTTCATGATGTTGACAATACCTCCCTTTCTTAGTCGCAGTTCCTTTGTGGCTGCTTGTTGGGTGATTAGTTCATCGAGACAACTTTGGTGCTTCTTTCTTAGAAGAATTTCACGCAACATACCCATCCAGGTAATGAGATGTCTATTTGTTCCTAGTATTCTCATTTTTGCATCAGACATTTGATAGCTCCTCCTTTCTAATTAACGGTGCTTTCTGTTTTTCTTAGATTTCATTGAGGGCATCCAGCAGCGAGCGATTGATCCCTCTGGGTTGAGACCCTACCTTACTATGTAGGACCGTGGATTTGTAGTCTCAAAGCCCCATCCAACTTCGGGTAAAGTGAAAGATAATCTAGGAATTTCTTGGTACGTAGGTTTCAAAGCCTTTAAGGGTTTTAATGGCTTAACTTGCTAGTTTGTTGATAAGTCCTTAGACTGTGTTATAGAACTTGTCTATTGTTGTCTATACTTATTCTGAATCTAGAGTATAGATGTCTAAGGCACTATATTTCTCTGCTCTGCTCCTAAAGTCGTTGTCTTTGTTTAAATTAAGTTTTGGGTATGCAATCTCGAAATGGGTTGCTAGTTTCCCTTGAAATCAAGTTGTCATTTAACTTATGACAGTTGTGGACGGATGATTTTGTAATCCGACTTTCCTGATTTAATCAGAACTTTTTTATGTCGAACCTCTGTGCCTTGCATGCTTGATTATAATCTATTTGTGTGAATATTCTTACTCATCACATGTTTATGTTTTGGCAAAGTTCTTATAGGGTTTTTATTTTGTGTTGGCTCGACCTTCTCTGGTTTATGAAGGCATTAATCAGTTAACCCATCTTTAAGGTTTTGGTATTTTATGCAAGTTTATTATATGTTTTATTGCAAGTTTCGTAATTACTCTACTTACGTAGTTGGGGTTTACCATGCCTTAACAAGAGTTGTGTTTATGTGTTTTCCTCTGTTATTGCTACAACATGGACATGTTAGTCTTCTTTTCATACATAACTGGGTTATATTCTATTTTTTTGCGGTTAGACTCTGCGTGGTATTTTGTAATAATTTCCTTTTCTACCTTATTTTCTTAAGGTGAATTTATTTCGGGTTTCCTTTTGAATAAACTCATCAAGCCTAATTGGATGTAGAATTTAATCTATTGGTTCCACTTATTTTTAATAGCTACAGGTCATGAAAGTATGGAACCCTACAAAAATAACTTTCTTTCCTGGCATGTCTGCAAAATATTGTTTCCTTTCTAGGATTGTGACTTCTTTTACTTAGAAGTTTTCTAACAATTTCATTATTTACAGTGAGTTTCTTGTTTTTCTAACTTATGTCATATATATTTATATATATATATATATATATATATATATATATATATATATATATATATATATATATATATATTTATATATATATATATATATATATATATATATATATATCCCAATCTCTTTTACAATTTTCCCATTGCGTCTTTTTTTTTTTTTTTTTTGCACAACCTCCTAGACAACTAATATGCTAAAATACTTATAAAGTCAAACTTTCGACCGTACTAGAATAACTCATCTATTTCTTTCAAACAGAATTCAGAGTTTTAATTTTAACGGTATGTTCCATAGTTCAAGATATAAATACTTATCTGGTTTTTGTAGAATTTACCGTTGTCCTCTTGGACCAAGTTTCAACTCTAAGTTGTCAAGTTTCCTCCCAACCATGAGACTCGCTTTCAGGGCAAAGTCTCCCCTCGAGTTGTTGCTCACATGACAGATGCTTTCCTGTAAGACTAACAGTTTTATCTTTCACAACTATCTGGTCTTAACCCGACTCAACTCTTGGACCCGTCTGACATATTAGCATGGAAACATCTCCTTTACTTCTCCTCTCCTCATCTTAGGTACCAATACCCTCTTGATTTCTTCCTAGAGAATAGATCTTCAAGGGAGTAGTTAGGGATAGGTAACCAACTATCCTAACTACTTGACATGTGAGAGTTACAAGATTTGTTATCACTCAAACATTTGCTTTATGCATAACTTAATCAAAATCTTAAATGTATAAATTAAATAGTAATATCCAGTTTGTTTAACTGCGGTAATTAAATATTTACAATCACTGGGGACATCACACTTTTACACATAATCCACAATACAAGGGGAAAAAACATTTTAAATTGGAGCCTAACCATCCAATATATGTAAAAAATAATTGGTTAGTATGTTTCAAAGTTCAATAATGAAACTAAGTGGCAAGGAACACTAGCTATGCAACCTTGTTTAGATTTTAAGATCTCTTCCTTGCTTTGAAAATCATTTCTTTAAACTACAACAAAAGCTTTTCATGGTTTGAATAGATATTTTATATCATTTTCTTGATTGCTATTGGAGTTAAAACAATGACAATATAAAGAATTATAACTGTAAAATATTTTTAAGATGCTATTTATGTCGCATCAAACTTTATTTTTAGCATATTTAATAGATAGACATTAAAGACAAAAGAGAAAAATGGCCAAATAAACTAGCATTTCAACCCTTATGGGTAGTATCTCATCATATTAATAAGAATAATAATATCATTGTGAATGCCTCGTGTGACATAACATATTTGAAATTTTTAATATTGTAAACCAAACCTTACAATTATTAAAAAGTATTATACTAAAGATTTATTGTTATTGTTGGCATATTTAATAGATAGACATTAAAAACAAAAAAGGAAAAATGCCAGACATTAAAAACAAAAGAGAAAAAAAAATGCCAAATAAACTGACATTTCAACCCTAATGGGTAGTATCTCATCATATTATTAAAAATGGTAGTATCTGAATTTTAGACCTCTATGGCTCATTTTTCTGACTTAGTTACCGGAGTATCACTGTGAATGCCTCCTATAACATGACATATGTGAAATTTTTAATATTGTAAACTAGACCTTACAACTATTAAAGAGTATTATACTAAAAAATATATCCAAATGAAGGGGACCATAGACCTTACAACAATTAAAGAGTATTTTACTAAAAACAATATCCAAATGAAGGGGACCATATTACTTGAGAGAGGACATTAATATATATTTTCAATTCCTTAGATTGAGGTATTTGTTTGTCACGAGAAGTAAAGAGATGGAGGGGTGTGCCCGTGAAGTGTGATGTGTGGGCCCACTCACGGGGCATTTTGGCGACCAACTTTTAATGCTCTCCTTTCTGGTGATACCACCGAACACACACACGCTAACTACATGTCATCCATCTCTAATGTCTTCGTCCAACCAACATGGACAGTGAAGCGCGCAAAAAGCGATCTTCTACGACCCTTTTTAAGATGTCCAATGCACTTCGCCAGATTCGAACTTCGTACGTCTAGCATGTGATTGCTCTCTGCCGCCGCCATCACTAACACCTCACCCACTCGAGAGTGACACCACACACGGTTCACAGAGAGTGTGTGTCCGGAATAATTTCGCATCATAACTGTTGTTACATTACACATAGCTGGTTTATAAGGTATTTATTTGTATTAAAAATAATAAAAAATAGATTTGGTCATATGAAATAATGATTATTTATTAATAATTAATTGTAAGTTTATATAGTTAGAGCGGGCCTAACAGTTAAGAACACGTGTTTCTTCTTGAGAGGTTACAAGTTTAAATCGAGAGGGGTAGAGTATAAATCTCTTCATGGATTTAGTAGTCAAATCACTATGCAAAGGTGGGTCCCTTGTCCCACAAACAAGGGCATCTCATACACCAATTTGGTGCCGGCTTGGTAGTGACCATAAATTTGGATAATAATAATAATATTATTATTTGGTGGGTCCCTTGTCCCACAAACAAAGGGGTCTCACACACCAAATTGACATTAGATAATCAAAACTTTTCAAATTTTCAAATTGTTTCGTATTATATTTTTATTTCAATTTTTTTTTAATATTTTTAATAATTTATTTTTTATGTTTTACATAATTTAATATTTATTTTTAAAGTTTTGTCAATTTTAATTTTGACAAATATTTTTATATCAAGTGCTCTTGAGGTTTTTTGGACTCAATATATTAACTTTGCCAAATTCAAAGTGATAAGATGCACCACTTTCACATTAAAGAGTATATCAAAGTTTAATTTTTAGTATTGTATATTTTTTGAAATCTGTGCCTTAGTTTTCAACATGGTGACACCTAATCTCCACCATTAAGCATTATATCTCCCAATCATTAACATGACAACACACCATTTCCATCACTGACATCAAACCCCAATCCATCAAAATAGCGACACCCCATCTCCATCATTAAACATCAAATCCTAAATCCATCAATATGAGAATGCCTCATCTCCACCACTAAATATTAAACCTTTGAATCATCAACATGGCAACATCTTATCTCCACTCCAACATCTTAAATCCATTACCATATAAACCCCAACCACATGTTAGGTCAACTTTCTTCTTCTTCTTTTCTTTTTTGTTATTGTTTTTTATTTTCCCCTATCTCCACCACTAAATCTCAAATCCTAAATCCATGAGTACGACAACACACCATTTCCATCACTGACATCAAACCCCAATCCTTCAAAATAGCGACACCCCATCTCCATCATTAAACATCAAATCCTAAATCCATCAATATGAGAATGCCTCATCTCCACCACTAAATATTAAACCTTTGAATCATCGACATGGCAACATCTTATCTCCACTCCAACATCTTAAATCCATTACCATATAAACCCCATCCACATGTTAGGTCAAACTTTCTTCTTCTTCTTTTCTTTTTTGTTATTGTTTTTTATTTTCCCCTATCTCCACCACTAAATCTCAAATCCTAAATCCATGAGTATGACAACACCTTATCTTCACCACTAAATATTGAATCTCCGAACCATCTACTTCACAACACCCTATGTTCACTATGAGACAACCCCCATTTACATGTTAGGTCAACTTTTTTCCTCTTCTTTTTTCTTCCTTTTTATTTTATTTTATTATTTTATATTTAGAGAATGGGGGCCTGTCTTGTACTCGTGTAGGTCGGTTTTAATTGCTATCACCATAATTCTAAGGTGAACGGCAACACCCCCGAAGACGTGGCTACATATAAGCAACCACATATTTGAACATGGAACTTTGTACTCACATTTACTTTACATGTTCACAAGCTTACCTAATGAGCTTCGTGGAGAAGGCTACATGTTAGGTCATAATATGTGACACCATATCTTCCTAGTATGTTGTTAAATGCATCTTGCTTTTCTCAACACATTTGTTTGAAATTTTTAACAATACACACATAAACATATAGCTACTTAAAAGATTTAATGTTAAAATGAATTTATGCTATTTTTATTTTCTTTAATATCTGTTATTTCTTTCTTTTTCATTCCCTTTCTTTTTTATATCAGTTTATATTAAAGATTCTTTTATTTATTGATTCTTTTATTTATAAATTCATATTAAATTTTCTTTTATTGCATTTTTCATTTTTATTTTTATTTTTAATGTTTAGCCCTTTTGTTTCTGTATTTGTATGTTTATCCTTACGTCTTTGGTTCTTTTCCTTAATCATTGTAATTTATTGTTATTGTATGTGTTACCTTACATTATGTTACACCTTTTTTATGGGAATCAAATGATATAATTGAAAGCAAAAATGTGATTTTTTGTTGTTTAAAATACATTTTTGAATGCATAAATGGATTCGATGACCTGAAAAACCCTTGGACACCTGAATTATAACAACTTAAACTCAAGTTTTTAAAAATCTCTACATGACTTTGGTTAATTTTGGTTAAAATTAGTCATTTCGCCTATAAGAGTGAATATATATATATATATATAATTGCTTGAGAGACATTCTCCAAGTATGGTAGACATTTGTTGTAATGTATTGTCCTCTTTAACATTTTGATATAAAAATAAAAAAGTAAACATAAAATAAAATAAAAAACATCTATAGTGTAGTTTAGTAAAAATGTTGTAATTGCCTATTCAACATTTTGACTTTTGGTCAAAAAAAATAAAAAAATAAAAAATAAAAAATTAAATAAAATAAACATAAAGTTAATAATTACAATTACAATGAATTATAATTAACAATTAAACTGAAGAGGAATCAATTTTTTTCACTCTAAAAGAGGTTTGCATCAAAAGAATTGTTCCTTCTCGATACTTAATAAATCTAGAATTAAGATAGATGTAAACTAATCATATTCCAAATTTCAAGTACAATGAAATGACAATATTTTTTTTTTACCTAATTGCAATTAATCAAACTTAATATACAAAAAAATTATATATCAATAAACTCTAATATTTTATAAACTTCAATTTTTTTATAGTGCTAAATTTCTAAAAGTGAAATGTTCTTTTTTTTTGCTAAGGCAACAGCGGATCCTTCTATTCAATTAAAAATGAGAAATAGTGTACAAACAGCAACCTCGACGATGGGGCCCACCAATATGACAGGCCCACCCCAATCCATGGTCGCAAGACAACAAAGTGAACCCAGGGACACGACCCACCAACACAAACCAGCGGTCCAAAATTGACCGCTGGATCCTAGTCTAAAGATCTAGCGGATGAAAAACATATCGGGTGGCCAACAAGCTCACCTTTTAACAAACATATCAGACCCGATGAACCCTGTAAACCATAATTTATAACCATATCGGGTCCATTTTTGGCATAACCGGCGATCACTTTTACCACCCGAAATCCACCATTTGCGCATGATTCATGTAAACAGCTCGAAACATAACCGTTGTATCGGACCCACCAACAAGCACGCTCAATCCTAGCCGTGGATTGTCCTCGCTTGATCCAACGGTTAGGGATCATATCGCGCAGACTAGTAGCACTAATAGTTAGCGCGCGATGAGGGCGGTAATTCCTCCCCACCCTTGGCCACGTGTCACGTGGTGAGTGGAATCACTCTCGATTGTGAAAACCCGCTTCTGGCCTAAAGAGCGTGTGATGAACCAGAAACCACCCCGAGGACAGTAAAGCAATCACAAGAATACAAGCGGGGGTTTTGCACCTGCCGAGAAAAATCTAGATTCTGGTGCAAGGACCAAAGGAAGATGAAGATCCCTCCTTCCATCCATCCCTCTGAGACTGCTGGTTTGTTGTTACTTGGGTTAAGGAGGTCGACATAGACCTGGATCCTAAAAAGGACGTCACATATGTCATAACATTTCATAATGAATCCAGATCAACGAGACCCCGTCTATCTGGCTCTGTTTCGGAAATTCTGTCTCTTGATTTTTCCTGATGTTGTTGCCGGTTGTTGATGGCCCTGGATGAGCATCCTTCCTTCAACCTGTCATCTGTTATCTCCTCCCACCAACAACATAGGTCGATATGCTTGTTTCATACCCCCTCATTTGCAAGCTAGTCCGCAACTTTGTTGGCTTCCCTGCGAACATGCATCAACCTAAGAGTTCTCAACCTTTGTAGGTGCACTTGGATTCTTTGGTAGACTTGCAGAAGCCTCTAGTGTTCTGAGATTTCTCAGGAGTAGCGCCAACATTTATCCTCTTCACTGAGTTAATGACTAATTCTGAGTCGGCCTCAATGATGACATTGTGAATGTTGTGCTTGATCAGTATTTCCAGGCAAAATTCCATCGCCATGAGCTTAGCCATATTGTTGGTTGCTTTTCCTAGATAACTATGGAAGATGACTTGTATGTTTTCTTCCTCATCCCTCAAGACCCCTCCATAACCAACTTCTCCCAGATTCCCTTTTGAAGCCCCGTCTATGTTGAATTTTAAAAAGCCATGAGAAGGGGGTTGCCAAGAAGATTTATATGCTGAGGTCTTCTTGTTAATCTGCAATAAACCCTGAGGGGGATGAACCTTGAGCTCTAATTTCTCCAAAATTCTGGCCTCTCTTTATCCGATGGGTTTGCCAGTAGCTGCACCTCCCAGGATATGAACAGTCTCTTTGAGTTGTTTGAGGATTAGCTTAAGGATGCTGCTCATCGGACTCACTTTCTCCTTGAAAATCCTATTGTTGCGCTCCTTCTAGACATTCCAAATTATAATCCTGGGGTTAGCATCCTGGCGGAGTTAATGATCTCATTGTTCGAAAAAAAATTCCGCCAATTCTTCAACGTAGTAGTGATGTCATTGGCATTTCTGTCTGTCTACTCAAAGACTTCTCCAACCCAATTCCAAAGTATTGTAGTGAAAGTGCATCTATTTAGTAGATGATTTGTAGTTTCTTCTTGTTGTCTACATAAGTGACATCTTGAGGGGCCAACAAAGCCTCTTTTTCTTAGGTTATCCCATGTCAGAATCTTACCCTGTTGAACCAGCCACTTGAACAATTTTACTTTCATCCAATGAGGATTTTCCCAGATTTCTTTCCACGTCTTATTAGTGTTTGGAAGGTTAAGCCCTGCATCTATTCTTTTGGCTTCCTTAAGGTTGAAGAGACCTGTCTTGTTCTTTCCCCATCTTAGTTGATCGTTCAAGTTTGAGTTCAAGATTTGTCTCTTGTCTAAAAGACCTTGAAGGGCTATAGCTTGAGTATTCAGCATGCCCATTCCACTGTAATCTGGAAGTTTCCAAGTTCTCCATTTCCCATTGTTCCTTGATTGGTCCTAATAGTCACTTACCCACCTTAGTCCTTTGTTGATGGTATCGGTGTGAAAGTTTGTTAATTCTTCACTTCGGAGATTGTTCTCCTGCTACTAATTTTCCTCCTAGAACCAAGCCAGGTTCCCATTTTTGATCTCCCAGAAACTATGGTTTTGGACTAGGGCCCTGTTCTCCCATGCCGTGTTCCAAATTGCAGAACCTTTAACTTGTCCTGTCATTCTGATTAGATTGTTCTCCTGCCATTCGCTAGCATATTTCTGCTTCCAGAGTTTTGCCCAAGGGGCTTGTATTTCTTTCAGCCATCTCCACCAGATTTTGGCACCAAGAATTCTATTCAGAATTCCTGGGTCATGAAGACCCAAGCCACCATGGGACTTAGGTTTTCATACTTTGTCCCATGCCACAAGGGCCCATTTCTTCTTTTCTTCACCTTTCCCCCATAGAAAGTCTCTATGAATGTTTCTTATATTGGTAATTACACCGGCTGGTGCTGGAATGGCAGACAACATATAGATAGGGATACTTTGGAGGATAGCCTTAGTGAGAATCAGTCTCCCTGCTAGATTTAGTGCTCTGTTTGTCCATTTACTGATCTTATCTTTTAGCTTATTAAGAACAGGCTCCCAGATATCCTTGTGAAGCAGTTTGGCAGTGAGAGGAACTCCCAGGTACTTCACAGAGAGTGATTCCCTTTGAAAGCCCAAAATTCTGGAAAGATTTCTTTGAATTGAAATATCTGTATTGAAAAAGAAAGTCTTTGATTTAGTGAGACTTACCTTTGTGCCTGCTGCCCTAGCAAACTCACTCAGAATCTATTTGAATGCTTTGGCTTCCTTGACTGTGGGTGTGCCTTGAAGCATAGTGTCATCCACAAATTGTTGATGTGTCACCGTGTCCCCACCTTGAGTGAGTCTCAGACCTTGAATTCTCCCTTATTCTTTAGCAGCTCTGATAGCTCTTCCTAACCCTTCCATCATTAGAATGAAAAGGAAAGGAGAAAGAGGATCTCCTTGCCTGAGACCTCTAGAAGGCATGAAGGTTTTGTAAGGAGAGCCATTGAGAAGAATTGAACAACTAGCTATGGTAACTAGTGCCATAACCCATTTAATCCAATTGTAATCAAAGCCATAGGCTTTTAAAATTTCTCTTATGTATGACTAGCTAAGTTTTTCATAGGCCTTTGCTATGTCCAGCTACATTATCATTCCTACCTGTTTATTGGTAATGAGTGAATGAATCATTTCATGTGCTTGAATTATATTATCTAGAATTTGTCTTCCTTCCACATAGCCTGTTTGTTCCTCTGACACCAGGATTGGGAGAAGGGGTTTGAGACGGTTGGTAATGACTTTGGATATAATTTTGTATATCACATTGCATAATGCTATAGGCCGAAATCTATCTGGAGAGGTGGCCTTCTCCTGTTTGGGGATTAAGGCTATGAAAGATTCATTGAGCGCCTTTAAGACTTTCTTAAATCTTTGTGAGTCTTCCACTACCTCCAGGATGTCCTATTTCACTATCCTCTAACAAGCTTTGAAAAATTCCACATTAAAGCCATATGGGCCTGGTGCTTTCCCATTTTGCATCTCTTTCACAACTTCCTCAATTTCTTCCTCTGTTACTGGTCTATTGAGATTGAAATTATCTTCTCTGGTAACCAATTAGGGATGTACTGAGTGAATTTTTCAGTAAACTGGTATCTATCTTCCGAGGTTTCCTCAGCAATTTTTTGAAAATGCTGGAGTAGAACCTTCTCCATCTCTTCATGAGTGTTTCTCTCTATTCCATGCTGATCTGTAAGTTTCATAATTCTATTGTTGTTTCGATGAGCTATGGTGGATCTGTGAAAGAATATGGTGTTTCTCTCCCCTTCTTTAATCCATTGTACTCTGGATTTCTGTCTCTAGAGTATTTCCTTTTGAAGGCATCTGTTGTTCCACTCCTGCTGGAGTGACTATGCCATCTCTTTCCTTTCATCTGTATAGCCTTCTGTGATAAGAATCTGATTTATTTCCTTTAGTTTCTTTTCCACCTCTCCTTTAGCTTTGAAGATGTTACCAAATTCCTTTTTATTCCACTCTTTGAGTCTGCCTTTAATGTGTTTGAGCCTGCAGTGAAGAAGGAACATCTTTGTACCTTGAAGGTGAAGCTCTTCCTTCCACCATTTTTCAATGTTTGTGAGGAAATCTGAATGTGTGAGCCAAGCGTTCTCAAACTTGAAGTGGGTGTTCCTTGGTTTGCCAAAAAAGGAAGCTTCTAATTGGATAGGCTAGTGATTTGAACCCCCAAAAGGTAGTATGAGTGCAGTGATGTTGCTTCCCTCGAGAAGAAGTTCCTTTGAAACCATAAATCTGTCCAATTTTGAGACCACTTGGGTAGGGCCCCCTCTTTTGTTATTCCAAGCGAAGATTCCATTGCTTGTTTCCATATCAACCAATTTCATATTGGTGATGAAGTTCTGGAAGCCAATAGAGTCTCTACCAAGTGTTCTAGTTTCCTTTCTTCTCCATGAGTGATTTTTTTTATGTTAAAATCACCTCCAAGAATCCAGGGTAGAGCTGGGTCTCTCTTCTTCATATCCTCCAGTGTTGTGAGGAGTCGAAGTTTGTCCTCCATTGGTTGCGGACCATAGACATTGGTGATCATGTAACATTGTTTGTCACCCACCAGTTGGAAAATTAGAGAAAGGTGATGTCTGGATGCATCCGCATCAATCACACCAAATTTTTGTGGATCCCATAGAGTGAGAATACCACCAACAGATTTATTTGCCTTAACTTCAAGGTATTCATATCTATTTACCCATTTGCTATGTTTTTCGTGGATCCTCTCCACTAAGCATTTTGTTTCCTGTATGAATACTATGTCAAGTTTTTCCTCTCTGATTCTTTTACCTAGATTCCTCTGTTTTCTTCTGCTCCCTAGTCCTCTAATGTTCTAGGTTGTGATTTTCATTGAGGTGGGGTTTTAAAGGAGTAACTAGAAAGGTCTTTCATCCTTCCTGGATCAATCATGAGTATGCCACACTCCAATAGTAGTTCTTTCTGTCTTTTTATTCCCCTCCTCTTGCCTGGATCCTTTGTTAGTTTTCCTGTTATTAATCCTATTGAGGGAGTCCCTTTGTTTTCCTGGTTGTCATGTCCTCTTTTGACTCCTACAGCTGTTTGATGTGCCTTGCTAAGGAATATTTGTTGGACCTTGTCCACGTCCTTTTGAGGGATGGAGTTTATTCCCAGGTTGCCTCCCTGTTCTAGAAAATTTTCCAGCTCTAGGTTCTCCCTTTCCAGGATCTCCTGTAAATCTTGATCCTCTGTACCACTTTCACTTTGAGTCATTTCCTGGTCGTTTTCTATTTCCATGGTACTCAAAGGATCTGTTGTGTGTTCATTCTGTTCCTGAATGTACTCTATGCTGGTCTCTTTTTCTTTCCCCCTTGCTGTCTGATTCTCTGTACTCTCTTTATCCCCTCCATCAACTTCTTTTTCTCCTAAGATCTCAAAACTGTTGTAACTTTTTTGTTTTATCATTCACACTAGGGTTATTTTGTGTTTTCCTTCCTCCTCCTTTGGTGAAACCTGTATGGTCCCTGTATGGTCTTTTCCTTTATTGGTAATTAGGTTTTCCTCCCTTCTATTGAGAGGACAGTCTCTGGATAGATGCCCATGCTCACGACATTTGTGACATCTGAATGAGATATGTTCATAGTCAACTTCTTGAACCCATTCCTCGTCATAGACTTCTAGAAAGACCTCATCTAGAAGGGCTCTTGATAGGTCCATCTCCACACATATACGAGCATAGGATGTATATTTTCCACTTAGAGTTGCCTTTGAAATTTTTAAGAAATGACTTAATTTATTGCCTATAGCTTTTAAAGACTTTGGCATCCAGTAATCTAAAGGTAAGGAGTATAGTCGAATCCATATGGGTACTGAAGTGAAGGTTTCTCGTTTTGGCACAAAGTTCATCGTCCATGGCCGCATATAGAGACTAGCAGCTGCAAAGAAGTGTGGCCCTCCTTAAAAAATCTTGTCTCTGTCTTCCATGTTTGTAAACACCACAGTGAAAAAGCCTTTGGATCCAAGATGTATATTTAACTCCCCCTTTGGTTTCTAGTTTTATTTTATCCAGGTGTACAACACTTTCTCTGATGGCCATATTCCCATAAATTTGCATATGATGGCATAGTTAGCCATGTGATCCCTGTGCACTTGCAGAGCTGGATCATTCAGAATAACGCGAGGTTTAGTTATGGTCTTAGGTTTACAGGGCCCCATCTTAGCTCTATTCTCTGATCCTTGACCTTTGTCTTCCTCTTTCTCCTCCTGACAGTCTTCTTCGTGGGCCCCTTGATCTGCATTGATTTTGTTGCCTTTCGCCTTTTGAGTTTCTATGTTTTTTGCCTTGACCTCCAAGGGCTGTGGAGGTTTGCTCTTTCTCCCTCTTCTTCCTTTGTTTGCTACTATATTACTGTAGGAGGGAGTGGAGCTCCCTCCTCCTTGTGTCTCCATGGATGCTTGTTGCCCTCTGTCACTTGCTTAATTGAACCCTAGAACCAGAGCCGTTGCCAAAGGAAAAGAGACCTAAAAAGGAAATGTTCTCGAGAGTAGTTTATTACATAAAAAAAATAATTGTACATAATCTCTTATGAAAAGAAACAAACAAATATTTTCAGTTTTTTTCCGAAAAGCATACATTCTTAATTGTTTGATACATTTAGATCATATACCATACATTTTCATCCCAAAACAACTAAGATTCATTTATATCATCCATAACTTTACATTTATAAAAATTAATACATTAAATTTAAAAAATATATATGTAAATAATAATAATAATAATAATATATAGAAAATTAAAATTAAAATATAATTAATAATAATTGAAAAAAATTAGTCAAACTTGTCTATAAGTTAGACTATGCCCAATGAAAATTTTAATTAATCATTAAATTATAATAAAATAAATTAACATAAAATGATCTTACTTTTTATTTTTATTTTTAATAGGTATGGTTTAATTT
This sequence comes from Pinus taeda, assembly GCA_000404065.3. NCBI lineage: Eukaryota > Viridiplantae > Streptophyta > Pinopsida > Pinales > Pinaceae > Pinus > Pinus taeda. The sequence continues at coordinate 36,965 of APFE030226926.1, read as the reverse complement.
TTCTTTGTTGTTGTTTAATTCTTTTACATTTTAGCTAGTGATATCATTTTGGGTTTAAAATATAATTTTAATAATCCACATAAAATTGATTAAAAAAAAATTAAAACATAAAAAAAACTAAAACATAAAAGAATGGTACTACAATGCAATTTACTTGGTTAAAAAAAATACAATTTACTTTTAATACTTAATTAATATGAAATTAAGATAAACTTTATTAATTCACTAAGAGCTAGTCTTTTTAGGAAGTAAGGAAACAAGTTAACGAAGCAAGACCTAAGGAAACAGATTAACGACCCAAGAGTCAGAAGCATGTGAAACCTCCTTGCCCCTTATTGACCACCAGCCGCGGGTTATTTCAGGTGGCGTGGTTTTCCTTCAATAAGGGTGATGAGTCAGTAGATTATTTCCGGTGGCCTAGTTTTCCTTCAATAAGGGTGATGAGTCAGCGTTACCTAGAAGCATGTGGCAGGAGTGAAACCCTGCCCCTTATGAACCACCAGCGGGTTATTTGAGGTGGCGTGGTTTTCCTTGAATAAGGGTGATGAGTTAGCATTATCCAGAAGCATGATGAGTCAGCGTTTCACCAGCAGGTTATTTGAGGTGGCCTAGTTTTCCTTGAATAAAGGTGATGAGTCAGCTTTTCCGGTTGGCAGCAATAGATGATTGTCTTGTACTCACCACTGGTTTGACAACTAAATTATAATAGATATTTCATTGTGTTAAAATCCAATAACATTTTTTTGTCCACATCAAAAATTACAATTTTATTTTTTATATATTTAAATTAATACCACCTTTAATTCATTAAAAAAAAATATTTAATTAATAAATATTGATTAGCTAGTTTTGTTATTATTATTGAATCAAAATTCATAAATTTGGTAAAACATCCCGGAAATAATAAAAATTCGGGTAAAATTTTGACAATAAATTGTGAAATCGGTGGACAACGCGTTTCAATAATAATGTTCAACTGTAACCTTAATAAAAACTTCCAATACGCCTCGCTAGATTCGAGTTTAATAATTACCGTTTATGAGCAGACATCAACTGCTCTAATGAAGCGGAAGAATCGCCACCTTGGCCCGGCCAGGACCCCGCGGCCCCTCGAGCCACGCATCCCATACGACCGGGCGGTGGGGGCCCCGGCCGACGCTGACCCGACCTCAGTCAGTCAAGCCTATCATGAAACTCACGTTGATGATGATTCGCTGTGATGGACACCGCCGGACAGAGCACGTTGAAGTAATCCGTCAGCCATGTGACGGCAATCCACCCCTGTCAGACTCCATGAGAAAAAGGCCTGGATACGGCCAATGGGGCCGCTAATTCTTAGTTTTCAAGTCTTAAATTTCATCAAATCACAATAATAATTTAATCATATATCGCCTCACGTTCGTGCGTGGATTTGGCGGGCTATCAGTTTTAATTTCTGTTAGCGATGGCTGACGCGTCAATTTCTTTAATCCTCTCAGGGCCCCGGTTTTATTAAGACAAATTACCCAATTTTTCTGTTTTAATTCCACTGTCTTGCGTCCTGGTTAAGCATAATTTTTAATTATTAATTAATTAGTAAGTCAGTCCAACCACTTCCACTCTCCATCTTACTGAACTTTTCTGTGACCAGAATATCCGGTGGCTTAACGTTAAAGGCGACTGATTCTTGATCTACCTTTAGAGGCTCTGTCAGCACCTAATATTCATTTCTTTAATTATAATTAATAACAAATATTTGACTGACTGGACATAAAATTTAAAAAGTCCGGGGTATTTTATTTTTATTTTTATCTTATTTTATTTTTTTTCATTCCGGAATTCACAGTCCTAATGCTGTAGAAATTGCTTTGCTTCGCCTCTTCTGCAAAGATCCGGGCTTGTAGGGGGTTTCACTGCGGGAGGAAGGGTTTCATGGCCTGAGATCGCAGAAATGCGGTAAATACGGGGTCTTGAAGAACGACATTGGATTTTGATTGCTCAGGCGCGATGATGCACAGGGCAGCAAAATGGAAGGCCGAGAAGAACAAGGTTAAGGTTGTCTTCAGGTTGCAATTGCACGCCACGCAGGTACTTTTAATGTTTGCACATTACATTGATCTAGTGTGATTTTTGCAATTTATGCTTGTGCAAATCTGTCCACATTTGATCCGGCTTGAGCTCCGCCCGGGATTTTCGAAATTTAGACCAGATTCCGCGTTTTAATTTAGCCTAAATGACTAGTTTTGCGTAATTTCCGAATTGGACGGTTTTAATGCGAGCCAAAACAAGTGATTTTTTTGGTTGGTTTTGAATCTGTTTGTATTGAAAATTAAAAATTAATGGGTAATTCCTCAACCACAATGCAATGCTTCTCTAGGAGTTATTTTGAACCTTAGTAGTCCTATTTCTTATAGTTATTTTGAGTTATTTCACCCTTGAATTGTTTGTTTGTTTTCTTTTAACATCCTTTTGAGATCTGTTTGGTTGGTCGATACGGCCTCTTGCTTGTTAGAACCAAAATCGAGAGTTGATTTAATCATAATAGAAAACAATATGCTAGCAGCATGGCTATTTATAAGTTCAGCTATTAGAGCACCAGGTGCACTTCGGTATATGGCAAATCAAGGAATATGCCATTTTAAGACTAAATCTTTTCGATGGCCTTTGCACAGGAGGCTGTAAAAACTTGTGTTTGGGTATGGATAAGTTTCCGTAGTTTTTATTTTTGCAAATGTTTTAAACAATACCGCTATTTAATTAAAGCTGCACTATTTAAAATAGCCGGTTTCAAATATGCGAGGCCATCTTTGTCTTTTTGGGTGGATGCTTCTGGTCAAGATGAGCACGGGCATTCAGACTTGTGAAAGCAAGCCTTTGACTAAGCTGCTGTGACTGGGGATATCTCTTCTGCCAAATTCATCCAGGATTTGCACCTGGCTCCAATTGCTGTTGCACCTGGCTCCAACTGCTGTTGCAAGTACTAGTGTATAATAAACACGAGGATAGGCTCGAGCGTGCCCTAAGTGATACTTGAACCCTGGTGGGGGTTCAAACAGTGCCTCGTTTTCACCAATCTGGCAAGTCGCAGCTGTCATATCCTAAGCTATCTGCTGTTCTAAGCAGTGATTTATGTCTACGTTTACTCTTTAATGCCCTTTTGAAACAATGAGACCTACCTGCTTTATAGGAACTCTTCTTAGAGGGACATACTGCATCGGGACTGGTTATTGCTGTAAAAGCTAAAATACTGTATTGGCTCTAGTTATGTTGACATAAACAAACTGATCAATCTACGGGTTCTGATTAATTTATTTCCGTGACAATAAACAGAAATATAGGCCAAATAATGGCTGTTTTCAGGGTGATTCTTGAAGGGTTCTTTCGTACCTTCACGACCAATTTCTGCCAAGAGATTCTGAAATGCTAATTACTGGAGGGCCTTTTATGAGAATAGTGTTTTATCGATTGCAATTTAATATAACAGTTGGACTTTAAGCATCATTGAGCTGACATCATTCCAAACATATCCAAGACAGGTTAGTGTTTGACAAATAACATAACATAATATACTAAAATTTCACTAAATTTATGGGGTAGAAAGAAGGCTTTCATTATATTTGTGATGCAGTACAGTAGAGTTATAAAATTCCCCGTCTTTGGTTTTGATCAGGAGGTGTGTAATAGGTAGGTAGCCACTCTGTTAACAGTATTATAGTCGTAGAAGGTGTTACTGCCCTTTCATTATATTTGTTTACATGACTTTTTCTAACTCCAAAACATAATAAAAAAATGACTGCTATTCCTATGCTTGGTGCCTTTCAGCCAGGGTTATGAGTAAGGAAAAAAAAACATAAACCTTAACTGGAAACATATTGTGAATGTTGGCGTGACTGATTGATGGGAGGCTGACTGGTGTGGTGTCATTACTGGGCTTTGGCCGTTTTCTCACTGATAGTTGACTGCTTTGTATTTTCTTGCAATGTCTATGCGGGCTGCAATCTCCATCTTCAATGTTGTGAAGGCTATCACCATGAGAGATTATTGTGTGGAAGTTCTTCTCCATAGCATTGAATTTCCCGAAAAGCTTTTCATCATGCTTTGAGGACGCCCAAAGTCTCCTGTCAAGTTCTGTTGTCATGCTTGCATGACTTGTGTTAAAGCTTTTAGGATATCTTCATGCCACCTAGTGTTCCACATTTGCTTTTATATGGTGCATTGAAACGCTGCGAGCATCTGTTTGACCTCGAGTTTCAGGGGAATACAGTCATTCTGTCTGTTTTACTTTTTCCCATTTTTCTGCCTGATTCCGGGTCTGGCTGTATCTGATTCCCTGCCACACTCTGGTTACCTTCTTAAATCGGTTGATTTATCAGCTCTAGGCTCGGTTCAGAAATAGTAATAATAATAATCCAATTTTAAGGTCACAGCCAAGCCAGACACCAAATTGGTATATGAGACCCCCTTGTTTGTGGTACAAGTGACCCACCTCCATGCAGCAATTTGACTGCTAAAGCCTACAAAAGTATACATACTCCACCCCTCTGGTTTTGAACCTGTAATCTCTTACAAGTAAACACATGCTCTTAACCATTAGTGTTCTCCATATACCTCTGATTGAGCATAGTGGCATTGAAGATTAACCTTCTTTTATTGTAAGAGGACTCTCTAAAGGATCTTTCTTGAGTTTGGGTTTTTTTTGTTTTGTTTCTGATCAAGGCATTGGAGCGCAATAAGGGACATAGTATTAAAGAGATTGGGAGCAACAGATTGTGCAGAACAATGTAGTTACAACTGGATCGGTTCCAGCACAACTGTCTGGTCTGACTGGTTCTAGGGCTGTACTGGTCTTGTTGAAGGATACAAACTAGAAATAGCTGGTTCCGTACTGGAACCGACCATAAATACCCAAGCTTGCTGGTTCCATATGGAACCTACAGTCGGTCATGGAGACTACTTAAATAAAAATGAAAAAGAAAAAGAAAAGGTACTACACTACATAGTTTTAAAAAACGGCCGTTTCGAAATGGAAACGGCTGAGTTGGTCCGTTCCATTGCCCTTCGGAGTGACTCGGTACAAAAAACGGCTCGGTTGGCCGAGTCATGGCTGACTTAGCCAACTCGGCTGTTTCCTATACTGACTCGGCTGAGTCACAAACAGATGCCCGTAACCCACTAAAACAGCAATTTAACATTATTTTAATGAAATTTTAAGGGATTTGCTGATTGGTTTGGACTTCAAGGTGTTTTATGAATTAGCTAAATGTTATTTAGGGTCCATTTCCCCCTCCCAAACCCTATTTAACACACCCAAATGCTCTCTACTATTGATATGCTATTCAAATTTCATGGTAATGTTAAATTCTTAAAATAAAAGGATGAAAATGAAGATTAAGAAGAATCCTTTTACTTAAATTTTTAACATTACCATGAAATGACTCAGGATGTTTGAGAGTGGTTTCGGCCTCATTGGATTTCATATGGAGAAAGTAGAATTTTAGATTTCATTCAAAATCCAGCAGACTAATCAGTTTTTCAGGATTTCAGGATTGGAGGATTGCAATGTTTCCATTGAATTTTGTCATGTATTAGGGTATGGAACTCGTATTTAATCAAGAGCACCAATCCCTCTATGTACCTTGATGTTAGTGACATTGGTTGTCGAACCCCTCTGGGATTCGCTCCCAAACCAGGAGCTTCTGAAAATGTCGCTCCCGCTCCCGTTTTCGCTCTCGCTCCCCACTTTCGCTCCTGCTCCCAAGTAACACTGAGCCAGATGATGTTGGCAACTCTAGCAGTAGCCAGTAGTACTGGTCACAGACTTTTGTTGTAGAGGCCATTTATAGCCTCCTTGGTTATGTGTTTTTGTTTTGATCTCTATTTCATCATCGTGTATGTATTGGACAGTGCACTGGGTGCCATTTTGATATAATGGATATATTCATGAGCCTACTTTGATCATATGTTGTCTTCTATCTATATTCTAATGCTGTGTGTTTGACATGAATGAAAATCTTTAAAATTATGTGTTTTTATAAATAAAAAAATTATTTAATGTATTTTTTACAATGACCGAGTCATTGAAATCGAGTCGATACCGAGTCGGAGTCGGAGTCAAAGTCGACCCTCAGCCGAGTCGGAGTCGGAGTCGGAGTTTTAAAACATTGGTTCAAGTCCCTGTGGTGTCTACGAGGCTAAGGAACATAGGAGGATAATTATCTCCAAGACCGAGAAAATATTTCCAAGGAAAATACCTTAATTAGATTAATTGGTCGATTATTAAATATTTTCCTAAGTCTAACTTAGGAAAACTGATTAATTAAATCAAATTGATCGAGGTAAATCAATTTTGCTCTAGAGACTTCTGGAAAAGTCACTGGATGGGGTCAAGATGATCTTAGCCATCGATGTTAGACATTGGATAAACCAACGCTCCCCGTGTGTTTCTTGAAACGGACTAACCGCCTCTCGTGGATCCTTATCTCGTGGATCATTGACTAACACTTGTAGGTTTTGGTCTAACGGCAACCGTGACTCCCAACAATCGATTGGGATTACATTATGGTTGTTGGTTTCTCATTGAGAGATTATAAGGGCAAGTTGTTGGGGCATTGAAGATCACTCAGATATAGCGATTTCAGTGATAGCAAGGGCACAAAGGGAGACAGCAGCTGTGGCATTTTAGCAGATAGATTGGGAAGAGAATTTTCGTAGAAATTCTCCACAAAGATTCCAGCATTCTAAGAGAGGAAGGGAGACAGAAATATTCCGAAAGAGGGAGGTTGATTCAGTTTGTGTGTGTAGCCAGTTTATCCAATGCAAGTAGCCAAGACACGTTTCAGTTGTCGGTTGCCGAAACTGTTAAAATTGGCAACTAGGGCCAAACTCCATGTGGGTCATCTTATTAATGGAAGCTGATATTTTTCTTGGATCCCTCTCATCGAGAGGTGTAGGATTGATCTAAAGATCATCCTATTCCGATAAGTATTCATGGAGATATGAATTTATTTGTGTTATGGGGCAATTCATCAAGGTCGGCCACAACCAAATAAACCCTACATGTGCTCAACGTTTTAGTATAAATAGAGGTGGCTTTCAAGTCATTTCAACACACTTTGGATCTCTTCCTCTCTACTTGTATTTGAGTTTTAATAAGAGAGGTCCTAAGGGATAGCGTTGCCCTAATCCAAAGGGCAGAAGGCGGAACTACCAGAACTGACAGGAAAAGCCAGAATTGTCGGGAACTGCCAGAACTACCGGGAATAGCCGAAATTGTCGAAACTACCAGGAATAGCCGAGAATAACTGGAACTGTCGGAATTGCAGGAACTGCTGGGAATAGTCAGAATTGCCGAAACTATCAGAACTGCCAGGAACTGCCAGAACAAGTGGGAACGCTGATGCAAAAGGCAGAAGTTGGAACTGTTGGGAACAGTCAGAATTGCCGAAATTGGCGAGAACTGTCAAGAACAGCTGAAATTGCCGGAACTGCCAGGAATTGTCGGAATTGCCGGGAATAGCCAAAGCATATGTCTCTGAAGGAGAGCGGCATGTAAGGGACAACTAACTAACATCAGGACAGTTGTATGGTACTTAGCAGCAAATACATCAAGCATGCAATGTTACAACTAGCATGCAAGGAATAGCTAGCATGCAATAGCAAGCATGCAAAGGACAACAAGCATGCTACAACAAGCATGCAAAGGACAACAAGCATGCTAGGGGAAACAAGCAAGCACGATGCAGCCAGCGCATAGGTCAGTATGGCAACATGGTGCAGTAATGGCACATAATGCAGTACAGTGATGGATACAGTCGTGATTAATGAAGCATGATGAGATGCAGTATAGTGATGATGGGTACAGCACAGTGAGGTGCAACATGATGACAAAATGCAACACAACAATAGGTGAAGAAGTCACCTTAGAGAATCGGTTGAAGCAGTATGTCTTCAATTGATCTCATGTATCATCCTCTTAGAGATGATCTATGCTCTTATCTAGATAAGTCAAAGTGTTGACTTTCGTTGTAAACGGACTCTCCTTCTCTCTCTCTGTTGAACTATTGAAGAACATATAAGAAGAATTGATCAAAGGTTTCCCCACATTGGAGTTTGTCCCTGGCTAGCGCCACATCTTGTGTCTTCTTGTCTTGGCTTGTCTTCTGCGATTTATGTTTATGTTCTATCTGCAGTTTAATTTAATGCTGATGTGATTGTTAATCTGGAAAAGATATTGAGCTAACTGTGAAAATTGAAATAAATTGCTCTAAGCATAGAACATACCTAAAATTTAAATGGTATCAGAGTTGAGGTGAAGACAATGCCCAAGCAAGAGTGAAAGAGCAATCACCGAAGACAGTTGGGAAAGGACAAAAAGATCAGTGGATTCCTCATTGTTACAGGTCAATTTGGGCACATCAATCCCGACTTCCAGATCCGTATTATTAGGGTCCATCAATCCCTAATTCAATTGTTTTCATTCCCTAATGTGGTCAACCTACATCATGCTTGCTTCCCAAGAGTTTCCATGTCACCATTCATCCAAAAAATGTCCCCAAAGAGATCAACGCAGGGAGCCTTTTGTCAGGCTACAATGCATTGCAGCCAACTACACTAACTGGGTGCAATGCATTGCACTTAGCCTTTGTTTCACCTGCGATGGGCGAGATTCAACGAATTTTTAAAATGAATCCATTGGATTCCTCATCCAATGGATGCTTCTTGATGTTTCCAGATGGATTGAGCTCGCATTTGGATGAGGAAGAGGATAAATGAACCTTAATCCATTATCCCTTCCTCCATGGAACCACTTCCCAATTTTGGCAAAGCATTCATGAAGGCCATTAATGGCTTAACCTCCTCCATTCAACTATAAATTGACCAAGCATTCAAAGGCTGGTCTAGGTTGGAATTTCTTGAGCTAAGGAAATGATGCTTGAATGAGATTAGTAAGAATATTTTGATGATGTCAAATTGTTGCTTCATGACGAGAGAAGGGTTTGAAGCTAGAAGGATAACATTGAATCGAGCATGCATCTACATGGGTTGTAATCTTTCCTTTTATCAATAAAGAATTCTAAGCTTTTTCCATTCATGTGTTTATATGTTGTATATCGTATTCTTGATTCTATGATATGTTTAGTTAACAGATCATCATTATTGTATGCTTTGATGGGTTTCTGTCTCGATTTGTGTGCAGGTACTTCCCAAGCGAGTTAAGTACGGAAAGGAGCAGCGAATTCGGTCAAAGGAGAGAGGGATCAAGCGAAAGTTACAGGTTGGTTCCTTTCCTTCCTTCTCTTATCTGTTAAGTATAGGAAAAGCGACGAATTACTTTGTTTGTTGTTTCTAGACTAGCTACTAGGTTTAGAGGGTTAGGCGTTTGAAAAAACACTAAATTTGCCCAAAACAAATTGGCGACTCCGCTGGGGAAAAGATCCTATCCCTTTTAGTAACTTATCACCTCCTTAGACACCTTGGACATACTTTATTTGTTGTAATTCAGCCTTTTGCATTGAATTTTGGTCAAAATTTGAGCTTAGATGACTCTTGAGTGGCCTCACAGGAATCAGTGCGGGCTAGCCTTAGAGACAGTGCGATGCATCACACTTAGGCCTTCTTTGACCTGCGTTGATTAACAAAGGAATATTTTAATCAGTGCAGTTTTGTCGTCTTTGGCCTGCGTTGATCAGTGCAGACTACCCCTCTTTGACCTGCATTGATCAGTTTTCAATTCATTAAAATTAGCGCAGTTTTTAGTGAGAGACAGTGCTATGCAGTGCAGTTAGCCCCTCGTTGACCTGCGTTGATCAACCTTAGGTTAAATTCCCACATTTGGATTGAATTTTTGCCAAAATTCTTCTAATTGCTTGCTTGTTGAATATCAATGATGTCTTATCTCTGAAAACAGTCTTTTCATCTCCTTAGCCAGCCAGCCTTACTTTGATTGGATTGATTAATGTTTCTTTAATGTTTTCTTTGTCATTATCAGTCTATAGTCAAAGTTAGAATATAATCGATTGTTTTTGTTGATAGAAATGTGTCGTAAAATCGTCATTTTCTTCGAAAAATGAAGTGTCGTAACATCTTCCTTCATGAATTATCAATTGATTTATTTGTTCATTTGATTCAAACTTTCATTTAAAGTGTCGAAAATCTTCATTTCTTTAAAAGTTGAAAGTGTCGTTTAGTCTTCCTTTCCCTTTAAAAGAAATTGTCACAAATCGTCATTTTTTTTAAAAGAGTTCTGAATCGTTTGTGCATTAGTTTTTCTTATTGCATCATTCACATTAAATGAAACTGAAAAGAAAAACATGCATTGTGCATATTAAAGTTTGTGAATGCTTGAAAGGAATGGTTTAGGGAATTGCATTAGTTTGTGCTCTCTGTTGTTTGTTCAAAAAGTACTTGTATGCTCTATCCCTCATAGGCTATAGCTAGGATTTTCATTGTTGAAATTAAATGGAAGGAGTGCTTCTCATTCTAGTTGCACTTTTAGGAATTTCAGAAAACATCTTGTGGTGAACCGTCAAAGGCATATTTTAAGCAAGATCAACCTAAAATTTACATCCATTAATCTAATAACGCATTGGAACTTAACGAAAAAAACATCTAGAGGTCTAGGCTAGAGACGTGTTCCGACGTCTTTAAACCTAGTGGCTGTCATTTTCATTGAAGTTGGGTGATTCCTCCTCTCTGATTCGATAAGTACTAGTACGGACTTATGCTCCCTATACTGTCGAGTATATAGTGGGAGACCCCAATAGGTTGAAATCCGTTATCCCTGGGAAGTCGAGTTTGCCGCCTTACCGATCGCAATGCACCGAACACAGCATTCGGGAAGATTGGCTGTCGTACGTTAAATCCTTGGTAATTTCTCCTTCATTTATCCCGAAGGTGTATATTGCAGTTTTGTGGTTTGTTTGATAAACCCTCTTGTCCAGAATCTCTAGAGCAGTCACTTTCGTTCCTTTTCGACTCTTTAAAAGAAAAGGATCATCTGAGCACTTGTCCCTTCAACCTCATTAAACATCGAAGGCAACTAGAGTCATCTTTTGCTTTTCCTCGACTGTTTAAAAATGAAAAAGCGAAGTTGTGTTCCAGTGTCGTAAAAATTAATTGACCACAAATAACATCCTCATTCCTTAGTTGATCTTAGGTTGAAGCATGTGGCGACAAATCTGGAGTCCACCAATCAAGGAATTCCTTTTGATGGGAATCCTAGTCCTTTTCCTCCATTTGGAAATATTGGTGCTCCATATATGGCTACATTATCTCTTCCGGGATTTACCATTGGTTTGCTAGTATGGTTTTTTTCAACCTCCTTGGTTCAAAATGTCGTGATTTCTCCGCAATCGAGTACACCTCCAACTGGACAAAATCAACCTCCAATTGATCCTAAAGTTGACCCTTTGCCTTCTTCCTCGGTTGTTTCTTCCTCCCCTTCTTCCTCTTCGCCTAGTGAAAGTATTGGTACTAGTAACCAGGTGGCTAAGAAGAAGAAGAAGAAGCAAACTCAGCAGAGGGAACCAAGCAACCATTGCTTTGAATGCAACAATGATGAGAAACCGTCCATCAAACCTCACAAAATTCGATATCCATGCAAACTTTGTACGGGAGAGCATTTTCTTCGAAATTGTCCTAATATTCCTCAGATATTAGAAGAATGGTCTTCCCGTTCACATCATCCTGTGTCATCAACCTCTGGAGATCATGTTGGTGACACACCATCAACTAGTGGCAGTAAAGATCATGGAAAGAAGGGAAAAGTCAAGTTTCCATGTAGGTTATGTGAAGGGAATCACCCCATTCACCTTTGTCTCTATCTGATGAAGCCAAAAGAGTGTTGGATAACTGTTCTGCTTCACCGCAGCGACTTCCATTTGGTTACAGGAAACTATCCCTTAATCCTTCACTAGTTGATGAATTGACTGACCAAAATCAACCGTAAGTCGAAACCACTCTCTCTGAAAGTGAATCCTATGAGTCTATACCCGACCTAAATCAACAGGTTGAGATAACAGTTGACCCGATTCCACCTTCAGTTAATCATACATTTCCTGAAGAGAGTGAAAATGATACCACTCAGGTTCTTTTTGTTTCTTCAGATTCTAATGAGCTTGGGGGCAGTGCTCCTGTTCCATCAAGACGGGAGGAAAATCCTCCCGCTCTCGTAACTCAAGGGGTTAATCCTCTCGTTTCTACGGTACCACCTCCGGGTAGTCTAGTCACTTCCTTTGATTGGAATCGACTAGCAGGATTCCACCTTCCTTCTTATGTGCCTTTCCAAATCATAGTACAAGTTTGTAATATGATTGTATCTGGCACTATTATAGATGAAGGTGCATCAGTGAGCATCCTTTCCTCAACTGCTTGGCAAGCGCTTGGTTCGCCGCTGCTTATGCCATTTACCCAGAATCTATTGGCTTTTAACAAAGGAACGAGTCGACCATTAGGGATCCTCCCTTGGTTACCCATTAACTTGGCAGGAAAAACCATTTATCTGAACGTGATGGTAGTCCCAGGATCCTTAGATTACAATTTACTTCTTGGGTGCGACTATGTTTATGACATGGGAGCTATTGTTTCAAGTTCAACACTCCTTCGAGTGATTTGTTTCCCGCATGAAGGAAAAATTGTCACAGTTGACCAGCTTTCATTTCCCAGACCAAATATGGCTCCTAATCAACCATCTTCCCTAAATGGTCCTTTTGTACCAATGGTATCATTCCCGCCACAGGTTAATTATGTGGCAACCTATTCCAGTCAATTCAGTAATGTTGTACAACATGTACTGGAGGCGTTGGAACCAGATCTCTCTTTCATGACCTCTTATGAGTTGTGATCACAAGGGGTCTGAGGATAGTTCGTTGTCTTGTGTCAACCTCGTTAAAAAATGAAACAAGGAATATGAGGATAGTTCTTTTACTGTGTCAGCCTCGTTAAAAAATGAAACAAACCGTCTGCGGATAGTTCTTATCTTGTGTTAACCTCGTTAAAAAATGAAACAAGGTCTATGAGGATAGTTCTTTTACTGTGTCAACCTCATTGAAAAATGAAACAGGCCTGAGAGGATGGTTCTTTTACTGTGTCAACCTCGTTAAAAAATGAAACAGGCCCCATGAGTATAGATCTTGGTCTTGTGTCAACCTTGTTAAAAAATGAAACAAGGAGTATGAGCACATTTCCTTGTCTTGTGTCAAGCTCATTTAAAAATGAAACAAGGTCCCCTGAGCAAAGTTCCAAGTCAAGTCTTTGAGTAGATCTCGTAAAATCTTAGTCGAGTCTTTCACTTGATCTCGTAAACAAACCTTCATTCCATCCACTTGATAGCCATAAGTAGTCTACTTAGGTGAATAAAATGAAGCTTGGCAGGCATGCATCTAGTGGTGAAGTTAAGTTTCCCTGTAGGTTATGTGAAAGGAATCACCCCATTCACCTTTGTCTATCTGGACGAAGCCAAAAAGGTGTTGGATAACCATCATGCGTCACCGCAGTGACTTCCATTTGGTTACAAGAGACTCTCCCTTTCATCATGCTGGGGGCATGTAAACCAATCTCAAGCATAGTTTTTTCGCTTTAATCTTGTGTAAAAATGAAACTGAATCCAAGCATAGTTTTTCGTTTCAAGCTTGTGTAAACATGAAACTAAATCCAAACACAGTTTCCTATGGTTCAAGCTTGTCTAAAAATGAACCCATTTCCATTTTAACCCTTGTGATTGCTATTCTATCAGCCTTTTTAGTCAAATGAGCCTTGGTTGTTTTCATTCCATCGCCACCATCCCTTTGGTCGATCATACGTTTTCACTTGGTTGTTTTACTTTTTTTGAGAAACAGTTGCAATGAGCGGTTTTATTAGCCAATCTCTTCACATAAATCAACATGTTTTGAGAAATTGCAACATCACCGGAACCAGTTGCTACCCTAGACACCACTCGTTCCTCAAAGCGGAGTCCTCTTTAAGCTCTTTTCAGACTCTCTAAATATGAAAAGATTACCGAGCACTTGTTTTTTCCAGCTCGTTAATGGATTAGAATCGATATCTACTCAGTATAGTTTTACCCCTTCTTCAAGCTGAGATAGATTAACTACGAAAAAGGTACTCGTTGATCAAACATAATCAATAGGTTCTCTCTTGTATTGTTTTATGGTTTTTCCGACTTGAGAGATTATTTTACGAAAAAGAACTTATGGAGTTTCCTTTTTGTTCCTTTTCAAACTCTCTAAACATGAAAAGGACCGAATTATCTTTGTCGTTAAACTCGTTAAAAGCATTAAATAGCAACAAACTTGTCCATCTAGACAAGACCGAGTTTCACCTTTGCTAGACTCGTTAAAACATCAAATAGCGATGGATTCACCCGGAGGGTGGAATTATACAACAAACATATGTTATCCTCCTCAAGCTTGATAAAAAATAGAGAGGTACTGGTCAAAAATGACTGGGGAAAATGGAAAAAAAAAACTGAGAACACTTTATGATAGCAAGTCACTCGTGAACATGACACTTTCACCTCATCGTCGTCACTATGGGGGTTGGGTCATTCAGCTTGATGGTTATCATACCGTTGGTCTATCATACCATCCATCACTATGTTTTCGGTCAACGCTACCAATTCACTTCAATGTCACCGATATGTTCAAGAGAAGTCATTCAGTTCAAAACTTCTTCCTTTACAATACAGTAAACCTTCATTTTCATGCCCGCCATTCCTGAACTTTGTGTCGTCAGTCAATTTTTCATCTCCAAAATCATTTACCTTGTTTCGTGTCGTTGATGTCGGATACATCAAGGCCCTCCTATGACGAATCGCTTCTTGTCGACATTAGCACACCATCCAAGAAGTTGACTTAGAAACACCCCTTCAGTACCTTGAGGCTTACATACATCAATGGCAGGTTTCTCGCTTCCGGTGATAGGTTGACATCACTGGCCTTCGACCGAAAGACTTCGTATGGTGTTCGACATCAAATCATATATTCACACCTTGCAAAATGTACTACAGTACCTTGAGGGTCATTATAATTATCGGTGATACTTCTCGCGTCTGTTAATGGCTTACATCATTGGCTAGTAATCAAACGATGTCTCTCCATGTTCGACCTCAGATCATCTATTCACATGGTTAGACTTGTACATTGAGTGAAAGTTTGTACGAGATTGAAGACCTCGAATCTAGTTTCATCCATCCGGGCTGCAATATATTTTTTAGGAGTACTATATCAAATGTACAATGGCCTTACATTCATGGTCATCCATTCATGGGTCTACATCTATAGACGACTATATTTGTACATGTAATGAAAGTTTATAAAGCTGAGCATGGGTATGCCTTCCCTCAGCTAAAAATTGTGAGAAAAGAAATCAAAGTATCATGATATTCGTATTGTAACTGATACAAGTATCCTTCCATTTCGAAACCTTCTCTCCAAGTGGTAAAGCATTTCACTCGACATGTTTATTTTCGACTTCATGCTTTAAGGGGCAACTGTTACAGGTCAATTTGGGCACATCAATCCCAACTTCCAGATCCATATTATTAGAGTCCATCAATCCCTAATTCAGTTGTTTTCATTCCCTAATGAGGTCAACCTACATCATGCTTGCTTCCCAAGAGTTTCCATGTCACCATTCATCCAAAAAATGTCCCTAAAGAGATCAACACAAGGAGCCTTTTGTCAGGCTGCAATGCATTGCAGCCAACTACACTGACTGGGTGCAATGCATTGCACTTAGCCTTTGTTTCACCTGCTTTGAGCGAGATTCATCGAATTTTTAAAATGAATCCATTGGATTACTCATCCTATGGATGCTTCAAGAAGTTTCCAAATGGATTAAGTTCGCATTTGGATGAGGAAGAGGATGAATGAACCTTAATCCATTATCCCTTCCTCCATGGAACCACTTCCCAATTTTGGAAAAGCATTCATGAGGGCCATTAATGGCTTAACCTCCTCCATTCAGCTATAAATTGACCAAGCATTCAAACGCTGGTCTAGGTTGGAATTTCTTGAGCTAAGGAAATATTGTTTGAATGAGATTAGTAAGAGTATTGTAACGATGTCAAATTGTTGCTTCATGAGGAGAGAAGGGTTTGAAGCTGGAAGGATGACACTGAATCGAGCATGCATCTACATGGGTTGTAATCTTTCCTTTTATCAATAAAAAATCTAAGCTTTTTCCATTCATGGGGGGCTTGGGGTACTTACTGGAGCAACATACGACCACAAGGGGACTCACCCTCCCCTGGTGGTGCGCTATGTACAAGATGACAGGTTCAACCTTCCCCTATGATACCCCGTGGCGACTGTGGAACAAGATGATTAGTTCACCTATGGGTCGGGATGATTAGTTCTCCCGTAGCAACTATGGAACACGGTGATTAGTTCTCCTTTGGGTCGGGATGATTAGTTCTACCGTGGAAACTGTGGAACAGGATGATTAGTTCTCCTGTGGGCCGGGATGATTAGTTCTCCCGTGGCAACTATGGAACAGGATGATTAGTTCTCTTGTGGGACGGGATGACTAGTTCTCCCGTGGCAACTGTGGAACAAGATGATTAGTTCCCCTATGGGCCGGGATGATTAGTTCTCCCATAGCAACTATGAAATAGGATTATTAGTTCTCCTGTGGGCCGGGATGATTAGTTCTTCATGGCAACTATGAAACAGGATGATTAGTTCTCATGTGGGTCGGGATGATTAGTTCTCCCATGGCAACTTTGGGGCAGGATGATTCGTTCTTCTGGAGACAGGATGATTAATTCTCTTGTCGAGGCATCCTACCCATGCAGTCTGGGACTCATGGGAAGTACCTCTCATGTGATCAATGAGCAGGGAAATGGGGTTAGGGACCACAGTAGTACTATCGATGGACGCATTGATGTATCTATCGTACTCCCTATGCTAGGATGACCTCCATCGATCTAGGATCAATGAAACTGACATGGGATCAGTATGAGTGGTTTGAGACACTCGCTTGTGATATTGATCTGAGATCAATAAAATTGACTTCGAGCCAGTAAGAATGATGTGACACACTCTCTTCAGATGAAACTGACTTCGGGTCAGTAGAGAATGGTACGAGACATTCTCGATCAATTCTTCTTCTTCATGGTTCAACAAAGCAGAGCAGAGGTAAGCAGAGCAAAACAGTGCAGGGCACTGATGGCAGAAACAGTACAGTCGGACATATGGATCAGCGAATGGAGTTCTCCCTAGTTGAGAGGGAGTGTTAAAATTAGCAACTAGGGCCAAACTCCATGTGGGTCATCTTATTAATGAAAGCTGATATTTTTCTTGGGCCCCTCTCATCGAGAGGTGTAGGATTGATCTAAAGATCATCCGATTCCGATAAGTATTCATGGAGATATGAATTTATTTGTGTTATGGGACAATTCGTCAAGGTCGGCCAACAAACAAATAAGCCCCACTTGCGCTCAACGTTTTAAGTATAAGTAGAGGTGGCCTTCAAGTCATTTCAACACACTTGGGATCTCTTCCTGTCTACTTGTCTTTGGGTTTTAGTAGGAGAGATCCTAAGGGATAACACTGCCCTAATCTAGAGGGCAAAAGCCGAAACTGTTGGGAACTGCTGGAATTGTCGAAACTGTCGGAACTACCGGGAACTGCCAGAACAAGGGGGAAAGCTGACGCAGAGGGCAGAAGCTGGCACTGCCAGGAACTGTTAGAACTGCCAGAACAGCTGGAATTGCCGGAACTGTCGGAACTATCGAGAACAGTTGGAACTGTGGGAACTACCAGGAACTGTCGGAACAGCCAGAGCATCTATCTCTAAAGGAGAGCAGCATGCAAGGGACAACTAACATTGGGACAGTTGTATGGTACTTAGCAGCAAATACACAAAGCATGAAATGTTACAACTAGCATGCAAGGGATAGCTAGCATGCAAAGGACAACAAGCAAGCTAGGGGCAACAAGCATGCTAGATGCAGCCAGCGCATAGGTCAATATGGCAACATGGTGCAAAAATGGCACATAATGCAGTACAGTGATAGGTACAGTCATGATTAATGAAGCATGATGAGATGCAGCATAATGATGATGGGTGCAGCATGGTGCAGCACGATGAGGTACAGCATGATGCTAAAATGCAGCATAGCGATAGGTGAAGGAGTCACCTTGGAGAATCAGTTGAAGCAGCATGTCTTCAAATAATCTTATGTATCATCTTCTTAGAGATGATCTATGCTCTTATCTAGATAAGTCAAAGTGTTGACTTCTGTTGTAAACGTACTATCTCTCTCTCTCTGTTGAACTATTGAAGAACATATAAGAAGAATTGATCAAGGGTTTCCCCACATTGGGGTTTGTCCCTGGCTAGCGCCACATCTTGTGTCCTCTTGTCTTGGCTTGCCTTCTGTGATTTATGTTTATGTTCTATCTGCAATTTACTTTAATGCTGATGTGATTGCTAATCTGAAAAAGATATTGATCTAACTGTGAAAATTGAAATAAATTGCTCTAAGCAAATAGAACATAAACTAGCACCCATAGGCATTTCGAGTTAGTCGTTGGAGTTGCAGGAGGTAGATTCACCCACAATATTGAGTTTCAGGAGGAAGTACGAGTAGCTAGGGAGGAAAATTCAAGTTTCCAGTCAACCAATGTGTGTAGCAAGCAAGAGTGCAAATTACCCAGAGAAGGCCAAGTTGTTTTGCAAAAGGAAACTTGGGTTTCCAGATCAATTTTGCCAATGGAGATATTATATGCCAGAGCTTTGCTAATAAGAGGCAAACTTATTGTATTTCTCAATTTCGCTAAAGAATTAATAATAAAACCCTCATCAGTAGAACTAGTTTTCTCCACGTTCGGGTTTTTTCAAGGACAATTTGTCCAAAAATACCGATGTCATCTATTTTGTGTGCATTATTTCTGATTTCCTATTATTATGTGTGAAAAATGTAGAAGTGAATTAATTGTTATTTGTCATATTTAAGTTCTAAAGACAAATAAGGAAATTTCAAATGGTCCCTAAGTAGATCAGTAGAGGGTTTGTCGAGGAGTAAATCAATGTAGAGTAGAGGAAGAGAAAGTCGATAGTTTATAACCCAAGTTTATTTTCTCTAGATTTATTTGAGTTTCTATATATTTCCAGATTTTCTAGAGATGGTCGCAACAGGCTTGAGAGGTCAGGACAGATTGGATAGAGCCTCCAACTTTAGCGTTTCGAAAGCCAAGATGTCGTTCTTATTGGACGAGTATGAATTGAAAGAGTATGCGGAGAATGTTATTGTCGTACCAATAGATCCACAGCAGTTGGCAACCTATAAAAAGGAGAATGCCAAACCAAAGAGGATTATACTTGATGGAGGCAAAGATGACATTGTTCCGCATATCGTAGAGAAGGATACAGTGAAGCAGATGTGGGACGCAATTGTCAATCTATACCAAAATCCTACAGAGAATAGGAAGTTGATTCTTCTAGAAAAGTTGAGGGCCATCAACATACACAAGGGTGAGGACGTTGTATCCTATCTCACTAGAGTTCGACTTGCCAGAGATGAATTGGCTATAGTAGGAGACAAGCGAAATGACGATGAGCTAGTGCGAATAGCACTGAATGGGTTTTCCAAGGAATGGAGTATGTTAGTCCAAGTAATTTCTGGGCTAGATACACTTCCAAGATCGGATCACCTATGGAGTGACTTCGGTCAAGTGGAACTTAGGCTCAGCTTGGTCAATGGCACTAGTAGCAACGGCAAAGACTCCAAAGGTGAAGAAGGAGCATGAAAATGTTGCCCTAGCAGGAAAAGGGAAGGCGAAGAAGGGTTCCAACAAGGGATCACACTCAAAAGGAGATAAGAAGAAGAAAGACTTGAGTAAAAGCAAGTGTTTTTGTTGCGGTCAGCATGGACACTATGTCAGCCAATGCCCTAACCAGAAGAAGGGAGAAAAGAAGGGGAAGTAGACAGCAGCTTCAATGGACATTGAAGATTTATCTTCCAGGCTGGAAGATGAATTCACTCTCACAGTTTGACTTTCTACCTCCACGTCCACAAGAGTCTAGTATATCAACGGTGGATCATCAGCACACATCACAGGCGTTAGAGAATATTTCTCCAATTATAAGGTAGAGGATATGGACTTCCAGATAGTAGATACAGATGGGAAACAAGACTAAATGTACTTCAGTTGGGAGTGGTACCATCAACATTCATAGGATGTTAAGCAAGAGCAATAATGTTACAGATGTGTTGCATGTGCCAAGTTTAGGCATGAACCTAATTTCAGTTTCCGCACTACAAAATAAGGGTTACGATGTTTACTTTGTGGGGTAGAAGGTGTACATCAAACACCAGAGTTGGAAGAAGGTCAAATAGATTGGGGTTCAAAGCAACAAATTGTATAAATTGCAGTTTGATTCTCCAAAGGCACTGATTAACAACAGCAGTAACAGTGGCATATACTTGGGAGAGCTATGGCATAGGAGGATGGGACACTTGCATCATTGAGCACTGAAGTTGCTCAAAGAGACCATGATAGGAGTTCCAAAATTGAGCACTGAACATGACGATGTGGGCAAAGGTAACATGACGATGTGGGCAAAGGGTGCATACTTGGGAAATTCGCAAAGATAGCATTCCAAAGGAGTCATAGTAGAACCAGTGGTGTGCTTCAGTTGATACACTCGGATATTTGTGGCCTGTTATCTACCAAAAATCTAAGGGCTTATGAATATTTCATGACCTTCATCAATTACTTCTCCTTAAAAACATGGATCGATTTTTTGAAGATGAAGGACAAGGTCCTCGATCGCTTCCAAGATTTCAGGGCTCTTCTCGAGAACACGATAGGGAGAAAGATCAAGGTGTTTCAAACAGATAATGGAGGCAAGCACACAAATAAGGCCTTCAGGGGGCTCTGTGCAAAGGAGGGCAACAAAAGAGAATGGACAATTCCATATAATCCACAGCA
The DNA here is from genome assembly GCA_000404065.3 of Pinus taeda. Lineage (NCBI taxonomy): Eukaryota > Viridiplantae > Streptophyta > Pinopsida > Pinales > Pinaceae > Pinus > Pinus taeda. The sequence goes on along the minus strand of APFE030226926.1, from coordinate 16,050 downwards.
AAATGGGGTTGCAGAGCAGAAGAACAACAATAGTTGGAGCATAGACGGCAATGTTATATGACCAAGATATGCCTAAGTTTATATGGGCAAAGGCATGTAGCACAGCAGTGTACATACAAAACAAGGTTCCTCACAGAGCACCAGAGAAGATGACACCAGAGGAGGCCTTTACAGGGAAGAAGCACCACTAGATTCACACTACATGGACACCAAACTGCGAAATATACTTATGCCCCAAGGGTTTTTTATAGTAAGATTTAAGACAGAACAAGAATAGGAATATATCCTCAACAAGGGACCATGGTTCTAGGGCAACGCAGGGCTCTTCATGACCCCTTGGTTTCCAGATTTCGATGCCAACACAATGGTGGTATCAAAGATGCCAGTTTGGGTTAGGTTGCACAACCTTCCATTACACTTCTGGCACCACAAGGTATTAATTGCCATAGGAAACACATTGGGAAAATTTCTAAGGACTGATGGAGACAGACTCACAAAGGGCATATTTACTTTCGCCAGAATTTGCCTTTAAGTAGATCTCAGCCAGAGACTACCAGAAAGCATAACACTGAATTTCAATAATACACAGTGGATACAACCCTTGGATAACGAAAATACAGCATTCTGATGTCGTGGATTTCTACAAACAGGCCACCTCCTCAATGCTTGTCCACATGCAAGAAACACCCCCAAATGGAACAAAAAGCAACAGAGGAAGCCTAAAGGATGGCAACATACAGAGCCATTGGATGAAGAACAAGATACAGCAGAGACTACAGAATATAAAGTAGAAATGGAGGAACAAAAAGTCCAGAACAACACACTAAAGAAAGAGGAAGCCCCCAGTAACCCTTTGCAGCAACAAGCTTCCAAGCCAACAGGAAAGACAATATCTGGCAACAAGAGAACTCATGGATCTGAAGGATCTAATTCGAACAAGAACTCTCCCACAACTATAACCGAAAATCAGCTATCCATTATAACTGCTACCCCCAACACTGGAGGATGGCGAAAGGTGGAGAAAAAGAAAGGGAGAAAAGAATTGCAATTTTATTTTTATTTTTTATTATTTTTTGGTTTCTGTGAAAACAATAACAGATCATCTGCATATGCTCTTTAGCATTTACAAAATGTAATTTTGTCTTATGAATAAAACTACGACTTTTTCCACGGGAAAAATGAAGATAAAATCAACTAATAAGACCTCTTTACCTCAATACCTTCTGCAAATCCTTTACTCCATTGAAGCACAATGGTGAAATCTGAGTGATCTCACTCTCTTGAACCAACTAGGGTGCCTAGTTTCAATACCAAAGCTAGTTATGGCAGCTAGGGTTTATCAAACCCTAAGCTTCTTCTCCAAAACTCTCCAAGAGCTTTTTTTTCAAAATGCAAGTAAAGGAATGAGGAGAGCCTCCTCACTTTTCTCTTTTATAAACTTGTGGCCACTTTTGTCGCCATTTTACCCTTTTAACTTTTATAAAGGCACTTTATAATCTTTTTACTTTATAAAATTAAAGTGGTTTTTCACTTGCCTAGGAAGTGTCCCCCTTTTCACCCCTTAGACTTTTATAATGCTTCCCTAGGCGAATTAAGTCCCCTTATTAAATTTTCCCCACCTTAGCCTAGGGGAACCATGCTAGGCTAGCGAACTCCATCATATGCTTCCTAAGTGGTCTGGGACATTACAAAAACTCTCCACAAGCTTCTCTGCTTCACCCTCCCACATGACACCTCATCTTCCCCTCACTTCCTCAAAAAATATCAGTGTCTCCTTTGTTGTAAGAAGCGAACATTCCTCTCCCTAAGGAGACGTAAACTTTGTGCGTCCCTTTGTCACTCCCCAAAAACTCTCTTTTATAAACTTGTGGCCACTTTTGCTGCCATTTTACCCTTTTAACTTATATAAAGGCAATTTATAATCTTTTTACTTTATAAAATTAAAGTGACTTTTTACTTGCCTAGGAAGTGTCCCCCTTTTCACCCCTTAGACTTTTATAATGTTTCCCTAGGCGAATTAAGTCCCCTTATTAAATTTCCCCACCTTAGCCTACGGGAACCATGTTAGGCTAGCAAACTCCATCATATGCTTCCTAAGTGGTCTGGGGCATTACAAAAACTCTCCACAAGCTTATTTGCTTCACCCTCACACGTGACACCTCATCTTCCCCTCACTTCCTCAAAAAATATCAGTGTCTACTTTGTTGTAAGAAGCGAGCATTCCTCTCCCTAAGGCGAAGTAAACTTTATGCATCCCTTTGCCACTCCCCAAAAACTTTCTAACAAGCCCTTTTCCCTCAACACCACACCATCCTCTTAGACCTATGGCCCCAATTATGTTCTCACACACAACTTCCCTTTATGACATTCTTAGACAAACCCCCAACAATATCCCCTTCTCAACAAACATCAAGAGAGCAACCAAAGCTATGACTACCAACAAAGCAATAGATGACGTAGGCGTCTATGCTGAATTCCTTGATCATGGCATCCAACCTCTCAATTCACATATTGTTCATTTATTTAACCATATGATATGTTTCGTGTTTCCCCACTCCTGCACTACACACATCATTCACCCAATCCACAAATTGGGAGGCAACCCTGATCTAAACAACTACCAAATTATCATGGTTGGACGCTTTATACACTAGTCCTACATTAAACAACTACTGAATTATCCACGCTTTATACAATAGTCCTGCATCAAAGGCTTTCAAAGGTGCAAGACAGTCAACATCTCAAGGCCAAAGTACATGTCAATTTCTACCCAAAGGATCAAACAACCTATCACATATTCACACTTAAGAGCCATTATCAAGGAAATCCACTATCTCTCTTTGAAAGTCTATTGTTGTGTTGTAAGCTTTCGAAAAGCATTTAACACCATCCCAAGAGAGGCATTATTCCATAGGCTTCATGACATCAGCATATCTAAGGACCTCCTAGAAACCATTGGTTTTTTGAATCAATTCTAGATCACCTCCGAACAACCCATTACCTTTCTAACTTCAAACAAAATACCAATCAGATAAAGTAAGGGAGCCCCCTTTTATTGACTCTTTATGGGATCATCAATGGCTTTCAAAGGTGCGAGACAGTCAACATCTCAAGGCCAAAGTACATGTCAATTTCTACCCAAAGGATCAAACAACCTATAACATATTCACACTTAAGAGCCATTATCAAGGAAATCCACTATCTCTCTTTGAAAGTCTATTGTTGTGTTGTAAGCTTTCGAAAAGCATTTAACACCATCCCAAGAGAGGCATTATTCCATAGGCTTCATGACATCAGCATATCTAAGGACCTCCTAGAAACCATTGGTTTTAAGAATCAATTCTAGATCACCTCCGAACAACCCATTACCTTTCTAACTTCAAACAAAATACCAATCAGATAAAGTAAGGGAGCCCCCTTTTATTGACTCTTTATGGGATCTATATTGACGAGCTATAATCTTTCCTCCATGTTAACCCCAGTATCACTTCTTGTTACATAAGGGTCAAGATGCATTCAGGAAGAAACAAGAATGGTGGAGCCAGAAATGCCTTCCAATAGTGGCAACCCCACTGCTTTCTCCGCCCATGCCAAAAGGAGAATTAATGCAGGGTCTAAAGGTCATTTCAATGGAAAGCCCAGATCTAAGTGATCTGAAAATGGGGCACTTAGGCTTCTTGTCTAGCTTACAAGAACCTCTCCCACTCCCAAAAAGCTTGAATATTCCCAAGCCTTTAATGATTAACCAATGCGGAAATAAGAGATGCTTGATAATATAAAGTATGCTGATAATTGCTTTAAACTGATTATCTGTTTTAGAGTCTGTTGTTTGTGCTGATGTGAAAGTGCTTAAACTGATACATAAATGCATATAACAGTGAATAATGCAGCAGTAAAAACAAACACATAAGACAACAAATTAATTAGGAGTTCACCCACAACTCTTGGGCTACGTCTCTGTGAGCTCTAGTCAACTCAACTAGACTCTCTGGGATTATGGTATTAGTCTTTTTTACAAGCTCTTGGCCCAACTCTTGTTGTTCTACACAAAAACAGTGGGTTCAGACACCATTTAATCCCCTCTGGCTCTTGAAGCTCTAGCTCTTGGCTCTTAGCTCTTGGTTCTGGCTCTTTGGCTCTTGGTTCTGGCTCTTTGGCTCTGGTTCGAGCTCTTGTCTCTAACTCTTGACTCTTTGGCTCTTGGCTCTTGGCTCTTCGGCTCTGGCTTCTTTATGCGTTGTCCAACCTTCACGCTCTCTGGCTCTTCACTTGAACTTCAAGTGACCCCAAAGGCTCCCTCAGTTGCTCTTTTGCTTTTGCGCTGCCTCCTTGGCGTCTATGCTGCCTCTTTGGCTTCTGCTTAACAGCAAAACCCCAACAGCAACCTTCAACAGCAACTCAGCCAACAACAATCACTCAGCAGCAACACACAACAACTTGGCCACCGCTCAACAACTCAGCAGCCCCCAGTCTTTGACATTCATGGCTTAAAATCCAAAATCGCACTGCCAGTTCATTGTCCCTCTCGGGCTTTCTGTCTTCCTACCACCGTCTGCTCGAATCCCTTCTTTGGCATTCAATAATCATTGCATAACGCACTCAAGGAAGGCGGCCACTTATTTCTGCAATGAATGAGGTCAATCAGCGCTTGGAATTCTTATTAACAGTCGTTCTCAACACTGTGAAAACACAGGAAAGTCCGCATAAAACACAATTCTGGACTTGAAATTCCCATAACTGTGCTTTATTTTCCTATCTAGCCCACCCGTAGGTCGCCATCGTAAGTCACAATTGTCCTTTCTCCTTTGTATTTCGCAATACATTAAAACTGCGAAAATACATATAAAACATGGAAAAACCCCGCTTGTCAGACTTTAAATATTATACAGAGGCATTTCAAAACCCTTTCGGGTCCGTAACATCACATAGCATATCCATATATATATATTATTATATATATATTATATATATTATATATATTATATATATAATATATATATATATATATATATATATAGCCCCCGTCGGGTCCGCAACATTGCATCGCATATCCATATCTATATATATATATATATATATATATAGCCCCGTCGGGTCCATAACATCGCATCGCATATCCATATATCTATCTAATATATATATATATAATATAGCCCCGCTCCACAGTAATGTGTCGACACGATACTGCGATGCGACAAGTCGCAATCACAAATCGCTCATGCCTCGGGCCTATGTAGCACTCCGTTATGGTTGCCGATTGCGATATCGCTCCGTTGCAATCGCCGATCGCGATCGCAATAACCATAGATTGTGCTCCAATATCCTCCGATAACCACTGCCGATTACGATTGCCGATCAAATCTGGACTGTTGATCAGCCAAATCCGACAGCCCCTGTTCAACCATTGTTTAAGCCTCTGAGCCTTGTTTCCATGGTTTTCTTCACGTTTTCAACCTCTAATAGTGTTATCCGCCTTCCCCATAACTTCTCCTTTTTTGGTGGTCTTACCCTTTTGGGAGATTTGGAAGACTTCGAGGATTTTTAGACCCATTATTCAAGGGATTTTTGCCTCTTTTTCCTTTGGAAAAAGGGCAGCTTCATTTTATGATAGCTTTCCCATCTGAAGTCCGTTTTTGTCCATTTATGTTGCGTTGGATTCAGAATGGAGGGATCCCTGCAATGAGACTATTTCTGAGAGCAACCTGCGACTTTCATTTTCCTTTAATTTACAAAGGATGTGTGCCATTTGGCACCTTTTACCTCTTGCATGAAGTCTTTTAGACTTAGAGGCTTATCCAAGATCCATTTTTGGATCACGCCTTCCCACTAAAAGAACTTTTTGTCTCCAAAATACTGATATGAACAGTAAATGAGAGTGACTCACCCTCTTTTTTCAGCCTCCCTACACTTGCCGTTGCATAGTGCCTCTAAACCAAAGTTTCTGACCACTTCCCTTCTCTGGATGGGTTGGTCTTCTTGAGAAGAATTGTCTTCCTCCTTGCCTTCCTGCAGAACTTCTGCTGAACTGGTCATAGAAGGTGGTTTGAGCTTCTTTGCCTTGATCACTAATCCAAGGTGGCTCAACAAATGCGAAGTACATCTGCTCCACAAAACTTTCATTTGTACCTATTTGACAAGCTGCCAACAACAACTGTTAACAACAACAGGCATACAGACAACAACTAGATGGACTAAACTCCTGCTTCAACAAAAGAAACAGATTTTCACATCTTGTGAACACCTCCATGTCTTATATTTGCATACAAATGATGGACTAGACAACAAGCCCACAAAACATGCCTTTAAGCAAATGACCTTCAAGTCAAGCATGTAGAAAAAGACCATTAGGACTCTTTTTCCAAAAGATGAAACTTCCATCATTATCTCCATTTGGAGACCAAGTTAACTTCTTTCAAGTCAACATGGCATCACATGCATGTCAAAGCAATCAACCCTGCAAGTTAATTACACATACATGTTCAAAAACAAGGAAATCATCAACATCCCTGTGCTCATGCATGCATTTCATCCTTCAACTTTCACTTAAGTACACTGTACTTTTGAAGTTGTGATGAAATATAATGTAGATGCATTAATAGACATGCAATCTCAATTGGATAAGAACTCTAACCGTTCCTTACCAATCCCTTTCAAAGGTACTACCTTTGTCTGCACATCAGCATCATCATGTGAATCATTCTAAGACACATCAGTCATGGAATCTTCACTTCCATTCCTGCCATCTTCCCTTTCCACTTCCTTCAGCTTTGGTGGAAGCATTGTTGGATTCAGTGTCCAACACTTTGCAGCAAGATGTCCTTGCTTATGGCAGTAAGTGCACTGCATGTACATCCTCTTGATAGCAAGATTTGCCTTGTCCAATGGACCTTTGGCTGCTTGCTTCTTTTCCTTCTTCTGCTTCCTGTATGCGACCATTCTCTTCCAACATCTAGAAACATCATGCTTATCCAAACCACAAAAGGAACATGCAACTCTTTCCCCATACTTATCTGCAAATTTATCATGCTTTGCAAAATCAAAAGGAATATAATTAGAACCAGATTTATACCTACCTCTTTCACCTTTATTGCCTTCATGAGGAGGTAAATGAAGAAGTGGCTCCCTTTGGAACACCATCAAACTCTTCAAGGTTGTTAGAGTCTCCCCAACTCTCTGGTTCAAGTGTGCGCTTCTGAACACCTGCATCCTGCAATTGATATTTCAAGCTATTGCATTCCTCTTGGATACAACCTTCACACTTCTGAGGTAGAGGACATGAAATGAAACTCCTTATTGGGACTGTTTCAATGGCCTTCACGGCAGCTTTGGAATTCTCTCCATAAGACTGTCCATAGCCAAGACCCAAATATTTAGGCCTTTCCTCAACCATTATTGGTTCAACAATACCTTGAGCATGCTTTCCCAAGCCCTTTCCTTCATAGCCCATCTTGGACATTAGCTTGGAACCTATGCCTTTAGTATGTTTCTCAAAAGAACCAATACAAGCATTCTCAGAAGAATTTGAAGACAAACTGGAATGGCTTACCTCTTCTTCAAGCTAGTACTTGACTAAGGCTTCTTGGGCAACAAAGAGTTGTGTTTCCAACTCATGCATCCTTTTCAAGTTCATATTTGCAATATGAAGTTGTCTCTCCATTTCCTGCAATTTGTCAGCAAGCAACTGCTTCTCTTCCTTCATGGAATTCAGCTGCTTTCTAAGCATGCTGCTCTTCCTTCCATCCTCATACATTTCTCTCACCATATCCATCATGGTGGACAATTCTTGCTTCATGTCTTCATCAAGGAATCTTGTGAAGAACGTAGAATTTGAAGACCCACTTGTAGAAGTTGTCATTATCCAATGAACAAAACAAACTTCAACAAGATAAATAAAGAGCTTATTTAAGCAACCTCTTGTGCTTTGGATTGCCTTGAGGTCCTTTGGGATAGAAGAATGCCTTCAGCACTTCTCCTTCGTGTCCTTCCTAGACTAAGCTATCAATAGCTTTCCCTTCACCTCTGCAAACTCAGCAAATAGTCAGTCTGCAATACTACATACAATCAGCCTCTTGTTGTTTAAACACCTTTCAGACAAGCAGTCTTTGCTCTGTCAATCAAGCATTCTGATCTAACCTTCTTAAAGGTGTGGCTAATCAATCTTAAGCTCCGATACCACCTAATCTGAAAATGGGGCACTTAGGCTTCTTTTCTAGCTCACAAGAACCTCTCCCACTTCCAAAGCTTGAATATTCCCAAGTCTTTAATGATTAACCAATGCAGAATTAAGAGATGCTTGATAATATAGTGTATGTTGATAATTGTTTTTGCAATGGATGAGGGCAATCGGCGCTTGGAATCCTTAGTAACAGTCGTTCTCTATTTACACAGAGAATGCTGTGAAAACACAGGAAAGTCCGCATAAAACACAATTCCAGACTTGAAATTCCCATAACTGTGCTTTATTTTCCTATCAGGTCCACCCGTAGGTCGCTATCGTAAGTCACAATTGGCCTTTCTCCTTTGTATTTCGCAATACATTAAAACTGCGAAAATACATATAAAACATGGAAAAACCCCGCTTGTCGGACTTTAAATATATACAGAGGCATTTCGGAATCCTTTTGGGTCCGTGACATCGCATCGCATACCCATACATCTATATATATATAGCCCCGCTCCATGGTAATGTGCCAACGCGATACTGCGATGCGACAAGTCGCAATCGCAAATCGCTCATGCCCCAGGCCTGTGTAGCACTCCGTTATGGTCGTCGATTGCGATATCGCTCCATTGCAATCGCCGATCACGATCGCAATAACAATAAATTGTCTTCTGATATCCTCTAATAACCACTGCCGATTGCGATTGTCGATCTGATCTGGACTATTGATCAGCGAAATCCGACAGCCCCTGTTCAACCATTTGTTTAAGCCTCCGATAGCCTTGTTTTCATGGTTTTGTTCATGTTTTCAACCTCCGATAGTGTTATCCGCCTTCTCCATAACTTCTCCTTTTTCGGTGGTCTTGCCCTTTTGGGAGATTTGGAAGACTTGGGTTTTTAGACCCATTATTCAAGGGATTTTTGCCTCTTTTTCCTTTGGAAAAAGGGCAGCTTCATTTTATGATAGCTTTCCCATCTGAAGTCCGTTTTCGTCCATTTAAGTTGCGTTGGATTTAGAATGGAAGGATCCCTGCAATGAGACTATTTCTGAGAGCAGCCTACGACTTTCATTTTCCTCTAATTTACAAAGGATGTGTGCCATTTGGCACCTTTTACCTCTTGCATGAAGCCTTTTAGACTTAGAGGTTTATCCCGGATCCATTTTTGGATCACTAAGGGTGGAAGAAAGGGCAGGTGCTTTGTTTGCAATAAGTTTGGCCACTATACAAGGGAGCGTCCAAATAGAAGGGACACATCACATGATGATGATCACAATCATTCTAGGGGAAACTTCAACAACCATGATCAAAGGAATGACAGGTACAATGGCAAGGGAAAAAGGAATGTTGGATATAAGGAAATGGTCGACCCTCCAAGAAAGCAAGGAACTCCAGGTATGAAGAATCAAATGTTGCTAACAATAAGCAAAAGGAATATTATCTTATATAAGCCCTCTCCACTACCTCTCCTCTGGACACTTTGGGGAATTGGCTTATTGATAGTGGTGCTTCAATGCACTTCACCAGATACAAGGAAGCTCTCTCTAATCTGATAGAGAAGGAAACAAACTTGGAGATTATTCTTGGAGACGATACCACCTATTCCGTAAAAGGTGTAGGGAATGTTACTCTTCAATTGAAGCAGGGTAACACGGTTCATTTACAAAAAGATCTATATGTATCTGATCTCAAGAAGATCGTGGTGTCCATTTCGGCAATGGAAGACAAAGGTTTCAAGGTGGCATTCATCGATGGAAAGGTATGTGTTTGGAAAAGAAATTTTAAAGATGGTCTTACTCTTGGGTTCAGGGTTGGCACTTTGTATCAACTTGCAGGAAGTCCATTAGGGACCATGTCTTGTGACACATCTCTACAATTTGAACTATGGCACCAGCGATTTGTCCATCGTCATTACAAGGCCCCACCCGATATGAGACAGATGGTGACAGGGATGCCCGAGTTTAAAGGAGCGCATGAAGGTATATGTCCGAAATGTACCGAGGAAAAACTTACAAGTAATAGCAAGACCACATATGTGGAACAACCTGAGGGGTTTGAGGTTCATGACCAAGAATCTCATATATACAGGTTGAAGAAAGCTCTCTATGGTTTGAAGCAAGCACCCCGAACTTGGCATGAAAGGATTGATATCTATCTGATGAAGCTGAGATTCACTAGGAGTGAAGTTGATCCAAACCTTTACTTTAAGCTTGAAGATGATAATCCTCTTATACTGGTACTTTATGTGGACGACCGCTTTCTGACAGGTGCAAACCCTCTCATTTACAAACGTAAGAGGGAGTTGGATTCCAAATTTGGAATGGTGGACTGCAAGCATATGTCTACCCCGATGGAGCTTAACTTTAAGAAGTTATGTGGTAGTGTTGCCAGACCTGAATTGGAAAATGCTTCTGAGTATCATCAAGTCATAGGAGCATTGATGTTCTTGGTGAACTCTCATCTGGATATATGTTTTGCAGTTAACACGTTGATCCAATATATGGTTGAGCCTTATCACTCACATTGGATTGGTGCCAAGAATCTTCTGAGATATCTTGAGGACACAATCACACATGGAATGAGATACACTGCCGGAAATGTGGGGCTACATGTTTATTCTGATGTTGATTAGGTAGGCAGTGTGATGGATTGCAAGAGCACTTCTAGGTGTTGTTTCTCTTTGGGTTCTGCTTCAATATCCTGAATGAGCAGGACACAGAAGTCGATTGCTTTGAGCACCTTTGAAGCCAAATACATAGCTACGAGTATGGCCTCCTGTGAAGTTGTCTGGTTGTGGAAGCTCTTCAGTGAGTTGTTTGGACATGTGCTGGATACCACCATGATTCTCTGCAACAACTAGAGTGGGATTTGATTGTTAGAAAATCCCGTGTTTCATGATCGCTCCAAGTATATAGACATCAGGTACCACTTTATCTGGGATATGGTACAACGAGGAGCAATAAGGCTCCATCACATTGGGACTGATGATCAGGTCGCCTATATTTTGATGAAGCCACTGAGAAAGGTCAAATTCTTGACTTTCCGAGAACGACTAGGAGTCGTGGAGAGACCCTCTCCTGAGGGTCCTGTATGATATGAACATTCAGCTCTGGGAGCTTCGGGGGGGTTGGGGTACTTCTTGGAGTGATGAGCAACCATAGGGTGAGTGGTTCAGCCTTCCCCTAGTGGTTTGCTATGTAGGCAGGATGAGTGGTTCATCCTTCTCTTGCTGAGACATCCTACCCATGCAGTCTAGGACTCATGGGATGTACCTCTCATCTGGCCAATGAGTAGGGAAATGAGGATAGGGACCATAGTACTACCGATGGATGCCTCATTGACTATCGTACTCCCTATGCTAGGATGATATTGGTGTGGGATCAATTGGAACTGACTTTGGATCAGTAAGAGTGGTATGAGACACTCTCTTTATTTGGAACTGATTTCAAATCAGTAAGAATGGTATGGGATGCTCTCTTTATTTGACTGACTTCGGGTCAGTGGACAATGGTATGATACATTCTCGATCACTTCTTCTTCTTCATAGTTTAGTAGAGTAGTGCATTGATGGCAGAGATAGTACAAACTGGCAGATGGATTACCAGATGGAGTTCTCCCTAGTAAAAAGGGAGTGTTAAAATTGGCAACAAGGGCCAAACTCCATGTGGGTCATCTGAGTTATGGCAGCGGATATTTTTCTTGGATTTCTCTCTTCGAGAGGTGGAGAATTGATCTAAAGATCATCCAATTCCGACATGTATTTTTGGAGATATGAATTTATTTATATTATTTGACAATTTGTCAACGTCGGCCTGCAACCAAATAACCCCCAACTCAACCTCAATGTTGCATTATAAATAGAGGAGACCTCAAGTCATTTGTTACACACATCTCTCATGATCTCTCCACTCGTTTGGGTTTGGTGGCAAGAAAGGTCAAGAAGGAGATTTAGTCGCAGTCCTAGAGAGGAGATCTAGCCGCAGTCCTAGTGAGAAGATCTAGCCCTAGCCACAGATCTAAAAGGAGCCATAGCCACAGTCTCAAGAAAGCCCTAGCCGCAGTCAAAGGGAAGGCTCCTATACACTTTCAAGAGGAGCTCTTACCCGCAGTTAAGGGAGGCCCTAATTTTTCAGCAAGGAGACCCTAATACACAGCTAGAGGAGCCCTAATCTGCAGCCAAGAGGAGCTCCAATACGCAGCCAAAGGGAGCCCTAATCTGCTGTCTAAAGAAGCCCTAATCCGCTGTCTAAAGGAGGCCCTAAACTGCAGTTAAGGGAGGCTTAATTCGTTGCAAGAAGGAGGCCTAATACGCAGCTAAGGAGAGACCCTAAAATGCAGCAAAAAGGAGCCCTAACGCAGCAAGAAGAAGCATGAGATACTGTAGGCGACAGCGTAGTAATAAAGGTTGTTTCTAGGCATGAGTTAGAGACTGTTTGGGCCTGTTGGAGGAGACCACAGCTACAGCTAGCCGCTTTGCTAGGCTGCAAGCCATAGCAAGCAGCCAAGGTTGTTCCAAGGCAGCGTTAAGGTGAACAATATTTGCAAGAGGCAGCGTGGCAAAAGGGGAGACCCTCCTAGGTGGACCGCAGACCTAAAAGGGCTTAGTTTGCTGACAGCTTTGAGGGTTAAGGGCTGCATAATGTGCCCTAACCAGAATTGCAGGAGCAGCAAGCAAACAGTGGAGGACAGCAGCATCTTGTGGAGGAGTGTTGGGTCAAAGTCTTGACCGGATTGGATCATGATTGCAGCAGCCTGTTGTTGCCATGTGGAGGATCTTCCTAGGAGCAGAACCTGCTGTATACGGTGCATTGAGCTCACTTATGAAGGCTGGGTTTGACCAAGCCACTTAGAAGAAGATCTCTATCCAGTTTGACCAGCATTGACTTCTCTGGTCAAGGCTTTACTGCTGCTGTCATAAAATATCAGTTTTGTATATTTGTACTATCTCTCTCTGTGCTGAACTATTGAAGAATATAAGAACAATTGATCAAGGGTTTCCCCACATTGGGGTTTGTCCCTGGCTGGTGCCACATCTTGTGTCCTCTTGTCTTGGCTTGTCTTCTACTGTTTATGTTTATGTTCTATCTGCACTTTACTATCATGCTAATGTGATCGCTGAACTGGACATTGATATTGGGCTAACAAGAAAATTGAAGTAAATTGCTCTTAAGCATAGAACATACCAAAAATTAACAGTTGTCCACAATTCCAGTCTTGGACAAACATTTACTGTTTTATATCTCCGTACCTTTTTGGCATTTTCTAGGAGTTGCTACACCACTCTCACATTGTAATCATATTGGTTGTACTCTTCAGTCATGCTGACCTACTTTTGTTGTCATTTGTCAGACATTAATAAAATTATCTTATCCTATCTTATCTATCTTCCCAAAAAAAACAATTTCTCTACAGAAATCATAGGTGCCTTTTGCACTGCAATTCATAACTACATTCAATTCTGTCCAATTGATAGTATGGGGTCTTTCTCTATGATCCTTATCACCGACCACCGACCAGCAGTAATGGTCTCCTCTTGATGTAATGGGGGAGGAAACACAAATTCTGAGTTTTCACAATCAACAATCCCTGACTGCATACTTTGGTGATCTTCACATGGATGGCCTCTTATGCAAGCAGGTATTCCCACAAATAATGTATCTGGCAATGCAAGAGTCTCTCACTCGGACTCTAGAATGTATATGAAGGGAGAGTCACAGGCAAGGGCATAATCCTATGGGCAACAGCATACATTTGAAAAATTCCACTTATACCCAAAACAAACAATTCACGGGTCTGTCACAGTTCTGACAGACTTTCACCATGACAGGTCCTAATGCGTGAGGATTCGACGTGTCACTTTCTTCAACCACCAATACTTTTTCTTTAAAGGAATCCTCATTAGGGTGAACTCTGACAATCAAATTCTAGGACAGTAATTTTTTAGAGTTATTTTTTTATAAGAACTTATCTAATTAAACTTAAATCACACTCGTGTAGAAAAATTCAGTTTCCTGTAGCCTTCCCCAGTTTCAGTTTCTTTGCATTTGGTTTAACGCCCACAGCCCCACATATACTGATATATAAATTGAAAAGAAACATAACCAGACTACCACTACACTTTCACTTTTCAGCCGATAGAAAATTTTAACAAGCATTCACACATAAAATGAGACGCTTAGTTTAGGTTACCTTTGGCCCTAGAAAAGCCCGCAAGGGGAAAACCAGTTTGAAGGAGATTTTATTTGCTTCTAATTCTCAGGGAAATTTACACAGCATTAAGTATAGATTTAGAGTTACTTATCTCTCCTTGCACTATCTCGATTTCTGGGCCACTGTCTGACTTGAACTGCTCAAAATTCATGACACTGGTTGCCGCCTCCTGCGAAAATCACGCTGTCATGCTCAGTCTTTTGCCCGGAAATGCGTGCACGTTTCATCTTTAGAATTGCGGGCCTGTTCTCCTCAGATCTTAAAACAGTGCGAAACACGCATATGGATTTCCAAATGAATTCAATGAATTGATTGAGCTGAATACTCAATAATAATACAGAGATATTTTACAAAGATAGAAACATCAAGTTTCTATGTGAGATTCAGTTTCAT
>APFE030226924.1:0-12491 GCA_000404065.3 Pinus taeda | reverse complement strand
TAATAAATGTTATTTTTATAAATAATGATTATATTGTTTAATAATGACCGAAGACAGTTTTACATGGATTTGCAAGCAGCGTATTGGACATTTTTTTAGCAAAGTAAGAGGTGTGCGTGAACCGCTGTGAGCATAAATTGTTTTTACCATGATTAACAATTTTAATGTAGAAGTAAATAGTCTAAACAATCGCAAAGGCAAGAGAAACAATACCTATGACCTCTGTAGGATTAGATGCATCGAATCACTACGGAGGGGTTTAACAATTTACTCCATAATTTACCCATCCTCATCTCTTCAATGCCTGTGCACTATTTTCTATATTATTAAAAATATAAAATTAACCTATTTTATTTATTCAAATATATTTTAGAAATTATCCCACATTTACTATTTATTCATTTTCTTATTTACATTAATTAAAATACATTATACTTTCATATATTAAATAAGAACTAATAACAAGTCCCAGTCGCACCTTGAGCTTCTGCATAAGCCCTCCGACGCCTGAGGAACTTGCAAAGTCTAAATGTCAGCCGTAGCATCGTATAAGAATAACCCGTAGTACAGACCAAGAGAATATACAGGATCAAACTTACTAAACCAAGCCTCACTTCATAAAGCAAGCTAAGATTGAAGTAGAAATCTTAACCCATCACTCGAAGTATCAATATTGAAGGTGCTAGGACATGTATACAGTCGAAGTTCCCGTATGATCCCTTCGCATGATGAATTCCATACACACCCGCCCATCGCAGACTAAATATAATTAATATCGTTTTTCCCCGGGTTTCAATTTCTACCCAAATGAGTTAAGTGTTCTTAGCGACAGTGAAAGCAAATTGCAAGAAGTAAATCTCAGAGCAATATAGAAATGTAATTTCAGAAATGCGAAAGGAAATTCAGAGACAAACTAAACGCAGGGCAAAGGGACCAGGAACTTCTATTAACTAGAATTGAGACTACATAAAAAAATTACAAGTACTTGAATTCAAATCCCCTTACACTATTTCGATAACAGGAATTTAAGCTAGTTGTGACCTTGTACAATTTTGGAATTCCTAAATGACAGTACAGAAATTGAAATATCTATCCACATCGGAAAACGATCTGTATTGGAAAGAATCCGATAGGAAAAAGTATTTCAAGATTGACAGACGGAAGGCATCGCAGGAAGGACCTAATCATGATGCATCTTAGGGACGAATTGCTTTAAAAGTGCCGAACAGGCGTAGCCGAAAAGACCCACAGGGGTGGCCGAGTTAATAGGCTAATGTTTTATATTTCAAAAAACGTTAAAAGAGAAATGTTATAGACTTTATCTTCTTCGTTCATATAGACTTTATTTCTGCATGACTTTTTATACTCCTATAAAAGCTTTACTCACAAATTTAGATTCCTATTCTTTCTCACAGATTGGCGTCAAAAACGAAAATCCCTATCCCTATTTCTTAGACGGCCCATCGATATGCAAGTCCTCCAGCTAAAAAATTTACAAACTAGATAAAATGACGTAAAATAAAAAGAAAACACAAGCAAATTTTGAAACAAAATTTCATAATTCTACAACTCTTACCTGGCACTGACAACACCCGAATTCCACTTTCTACAGCACTGCCATTAGCCCTTTTATGAGGTAGAAGGCTTGCATGCAAAAAGGGAAGCCAGACTTGAAAACGAGAAAGCAACACAGAATGCAAGCCCAGTGAGAAAGACCGGCATGCAAGAAGGGAAACTAGACCTGAAAACGAGAAAGCTACACAGATTGTAGGAAATAAGGAAGCAAGATTTAATAAGTTTACAGTAAACTTCATGAAATTGATGGAGAAACTCGAGGCCAATCGTTGCACCTCTCCTTTGCTGGCTCTCAAAGCCTCAAGTTGCAGCAACAATGTCTCCTTTGCTGGCTGTCAAAGCCAAAGTTCGAGTAACAATGTCTTGAAATGTGAAAATCAGCGCACTGCTCTCTCGGGTATGCACTGGCTAAGGATGGTGTTATTTACAATACTTGAGCTTACAATACTAATGTTGCATGCATGCAAAAGGACATGTGGAAAGGTCCTTGCAAGACATGTCTCCTTTGCTTCAAACATCTGTCTTGCATGCAGGACACTCAAAATACGTACCAAAAGCTTAAGCTAAAATGCAACATACACTTAATCGATTAATAACATGAAAGAACAATATTACTTGATCTCTTTGAATCATATACAAAAATTTTTATGCTCTTCTAATATATAGTCCCCTAAGTGGTTGCATGGAAATCCAACCACTTTTTTTAATACTCACATCCACTTAATGTCAAATAAATTGATTATAATTAAACTATAATAATAAGTTATGATAATATATAATTTTAATTGTTTTATATATTATCAAATTATATAATATAATTGTTTTAATATAATTATAATAAATTTAATATCCTTAATTATAAAGGAAAAAACTCAATAAATATTTATGTATACATTTTAGAAGTATTTTTTTATACAACAAATCCAATAAAACAGATCGTATGGGACTCAGTAGTTTGGGGACAAGTACGAAGTGGTTTTGCAAATGGAAAAATCAACCCCAAAAGCATAATTTTTTAACCTGTGGTTTAGAAGTGGTTTTTCGGAAGCTTTTTGCCAATTAACATTCGCCTACCGTCAATAGTTCGTTCCGTAATATCCTATGGCGATGAGCCATCCTTTATATAATTTTAAAATTTGAAAAAAAAAAGGATACATCAAATAGGTTTTGATTATTTTTTGAAATTTATCCAGAGAAATAAATAAATATTTAAAATTCCCAAGTGGCATGGTATGGTAACTTATTAAGAATCATGGCGGTTACTCTATAGCAGAAATAAATAAATATTTAAAATTCCCAAGTGGCATGGTAACTTATTAGAGTTATGACAGTTACTTTATAGGAGAAATAAATAAATATTTAAAATTCCCATGTGGCATGGTAACTTTATGGCGGTTACTTTATAGAAATTTTCTTTACATGAAAAATTCAGAGCATGCACGAGGTTCTGGTCGTACGACCATATAATATCATGGATTATGCTAAAGAAAAATTATGGTGGTAATTTGAATTTGTGTCAAATAAACCATTATAAAGAAACACAAAGCGAAAAAAATAATAATAAGCCGACATCAAACTTTATTATCCTATTATTTTCGAAATATGTTAGTTCTTTTCAAACTTTGGATAACAAAAACTTTGCAGGTGTATTTTTCCCTCGATTCGCGCGAAGTTTCCAATAAGAAGTCAAAAACAAAACTTTGGATAAATTGTCTAGGACGCTAAATTGCCATCGAAAACTTTGGATAAAATTTGGGAAAGCATAAAATATTTTGGTCGAAGGAGCAATTAATTGATTGTTAGCGATCGATCGCTAATAGTCCCAGGCAGGGACTAATAAGGAGTTGTTGTTAGACTTATATTAAACTTGTACATTGTTGTTAGTTTTAATAAAGAGTTGAACTATATATATACAATTGTTAAATCTACATATTTATAAGTCGTGCAACTTATATTTTCGTTTTCATTTTGATAGGTAAAACTCTTTTCTTGTTTCAATTAATGTTTTATTAAATATAGAGTATCTTTTAATATTTTCAAACCAACATTTATTTGGAAAAATATTCGTATTTGTATTTTAACATTTAACAATTTTTACAAAAATAATTATTTAAATTCATTAACCAATTATTCAGTCCTAGTTGTGTGTGCTCATGCACTCATGTGTGTGATCCTCCCACTGACATTGTATACATATTATATACTTAGGTTTTAAACTTTATATTAAATATCTTCAATGGAATGGCATTAAATTGTATCCAAATCATTTTAGTGCATTAAATTATCAATGGGCAGTTAGGGAGAAGCAAAAAACTAGAAGGTAAACTTTATCTTGGCATTACTTTCTTTAATATAATATTACTGTTTAAATAATATTAGTTGATAATATTATTTAATGACCGACTGTAATTATGTGTGGATTTAGAGATAACATCTGAAGTTTATATTATTTTCAAGTAAATATATATATTCATTAAATTTTTCATTGAAAATAATTATTTAATTGAAAATAATATTTAATTAAATAAAATATTACTTTTTCTCATATTAGTATTTGTAAATAATAATTAAGATTTTAACCACTAATATAAAATAAGTGTATTTTATAATTTTTTAATATATTTTTATAAATTAATATATATATATATATATATATATTATATATATAATATATAAAAATAAGAAGTGTATTTTATAATTTTTAATATAATATTTTAATAAATTATTATTATATATATATATATATATTATAATATAATTATATAATATATATAAAATAGAATGTATTTATTTTTTAATATAATATTTTAATAATTAATATATATCTATATATATATTATATATATATATTTTATAAATTTATAAATTATTTTTTAATAATATTATAAATATATATATATATTTAATTAATAATTTCAACCCGATAAACAATTTTAGGGTAATAAATTTATTTTAAAAATAAGAATGGGGAATCTTTTTAGTTCTAATATCAAATTATGAAATGTCTGCAATATTTTTTTTGTAAAACCATTCAAATTTTTAATAATTTTATATAGCTTGTAAAAAAAAATTGATGATTTTTAAGGTAAAATAATTTTATAGTATAAAATTTGGGGACTAATTTTTAGGAAAAATGTAAATTGGTTTTTTCTTTTGGAAAAACATGGAAAATTAGCCCACTTGTGAATATTGCCTCTTAAATATTTTTCAAAATGAAACATTTTTGTGAGAACTTATTATTTTAATTGCAATTTTAAGTTTCAACATGTTGCCAAGATTCATTTTGTGTAAGTTTTGTACAGGCCCAAATTCCACAATGAAAGAGAATTAGATTGATGATAAAATTACTTATTTATACATGTGCAATTTAGGTACGAGACAATTGTGACTCCATAACTTATTAACCGTAAAAACGGAATGTAAAACTAATTACATATTATACAATAACAATCCTGAAGGATTAGTTAACATCCCCCCTTAATCTGAAGGTACATATGAAATGCCGAGTAACATTCTGAACTTTTCAAACTTTTCACATCCTAGTGGCTTTGTAAATATGTCTGGAATCTGCTCTGAAGTATGACAATGTGTAAGATGAATAACTTTTGCCTCTACATAATGTCGAATAAAGTGATATTTGGTGTTAATATGCTTTCTTCGAGCATGAAACTTGGGATTCTTGGCCAACTAAATTGCAGAAGAGTTGTCAACGAGTAGTGGAGTTGAAGCCTTTTGTTTGTCTTGCAAGTCTTCAAGTATTTTGCAAAGCCAAATGATTTCTTTTGTAGCTTGAGCTGTTGAAACATATTCGGCTTCAGTGATAGAATTAACAGGAACATATTGTTTGCATGATCTCCAACTGATGGCTGCTGATCTAAGATTCGTCAAATAACCAAAAGTAGAGACTCCATTTTCCTTATCTCCATCAAAATCATAATATGAATAGCCGATGAGATGGAAATCTGCAACTTTGGAATATTTGATGCCATATGTTTGGGAGCCTTTCAAATACTTGAGCACTCGCTTTTCTGCATTCCAATGACCTTCACATGGCTTATGCATGAACCTGTAAAGTATCCCTACAACAAAAGCTATGTTAGGTCGAGTAGTAGTTAGAAAATTCAAACTTCCAACAAGTTGCTTGTACTTTGTTGGATCTTGAAACATATTTCCTTCAATAGAAGTAAACGTCAAATTTTGCTCCATAGGAGTAGCAACATGATTACAATCTTGCATCCCAAATCTATCCAATAGCTATCCAATATACTTTTTCTGAGAAATGAAAATATATTTGGGTTTTTGATCAACTGTAATCCCTAAATAATAATGTAATAAACCAAAATCTATCATGTCAAAAGCTTTCAATAATTTTCTTTTAACGAACGCTATATAGTCATCATTGTTTCCTGTGATAATCAAATAATTTACATACACAACCAAATATACAACTGACTTTCCAATTTTCTTAACAAAAAGAGTTGTGTCATCAAGATCAAATAATGTATAATTCAACTTGAGAAGGTGTTCAATTATTTTTTCATACCATGCATGAGATGATTGTTTCAGTTTGGATACAAAGCCTTCACTAACTTACATACCTTTCTCTCTTTGCCTTTGACAGCAAAACCTTTTGGCTGAAACATATAAACATCCTCCTTCAAATCACCATTCAAAAAAGTTGTTTTAACATCCATATGGTGTATCTTCCAGCTATTATGAGTTGTAAGATAAAACATAGTTCTAATTGTGCCCCATTTTGGTATAGGAGGAAATGTATCTGTGTAGTCAACACCTTCCTTCTGACTGTAGCCCTTTGCTACAAGTCTTGTCTTGTATTTATCAAGCGAACCATCTGCTTTGTATTTGATATTATACACCCATTTGCAACCAATGGGTTTGACACCTATAAGAGGATCCACTAACCTGCAAGTTTCATTCTTAATAATTGCATCATATTCCTTTTTCATTGCATCCTTCCATTCATCACAATTAGTAGCTTCTTCAAAATAACTAGGTTCACTAATTGTATAATGATTGAATTCACTTTCATAAGAAACATTACCTGAATCACCTTTAGAAGACATTCCTGTTTCAAACTCATCATACTTTCTTGGAAATTTTTGAGCACGTGTAGATATTTGTAAAGTTTGCTGAAGTGGTTATGATAGTTGTTCATCCTAAAGCACAAGTTCTACAGGAACACTTGTTGACCTTGCAGAAACAACACTATCCTCCAAATTTTCTTCAACAATAACATCGTCATCATTCTCATGACTCAAATATGGAAAAACCACATACTGATCCAGAATGGGAACCTCCCCTTTAGTATGTGGAACATCATAAATCCTATTCAAAATAAAACTTTTTAGATGCAAATTTCTCCAAATGAGCTAGTTCCCTATTGACAGTGGAATTATTTTTATCTGATTCAAGGAAAATAACATCTCTGGAAAGAATGAACTTCTTGTTCTCTTCATCATACAACATGTAAGCTTTGTAAGTAGCAGAATATCCCAAGAAAATACATTTGCGATTCCTAACACCCAACTTGTTGCGCCGATGTTTAGGAATTAATTCATAACATAGAGAACCAAAAACTCTAAAATATTGAACAATAGGAAGACGATTATACAACATTTCATAAGGAGAATTATTATTGATAACAAAAGGATAACAACTGCAAATATAAGCTGCACAAAGCACTGCTTCTCCCCAAAACATCAACTTAACATTCTTAAAGAACATCATAGATCTAACCATATTAATCAAAGTTCTATTCATATGTTCTACAATTCCATTATGTTGTGGATTATAAGGTATGGTATTCTGATGTTTGATTCCATTGTCCTTCAAATATTGTTCAAAAACATGAGAAGTATACTTGCCACTGTTATCAGTTCTGAGAATTCCTATATTCTGTTGAGTTTCATTTTTAATCATCAAATGAAAAGTCTTGAAAACTTCAAACACTTGTGACTTATTCTTCAATAAATACACCCAACACATTCTTGATTAATCATCAATAAATGTCAGCACATATTTATTTCCATTGGTAGTTGCAACAGGTATAGGTCCACATAAATATGAATGTATAAGACCTAATTTCCATGAAGCTCTAAAAGAAGAACTATGAAAAGGTTGTTTACAATGCTTTCCTAGAATACAAGCATCACAAGGTGTAATCTTTCTTGGAGATGTAGGAAAGCCTTCAATACCTTACTTTTTCATAATTCCGATGCTGTCATAATTGATGTGACCAAATCAAGCATGCCAAAATAATATGGGATACAAGATATCACTTTGCTTTGCCAAAAATTTAGAAATTTCACGAGAATTAGTAGATGAAGTACCAATTAACTTAAAAGCGTACCTTCTTCCACACCGTTTATAATAACTGCATGATCAAATGCTTTTCTTATCTTGATGATGCCATTAAATATATGAATAGAATGCCCCTGCTGCCGAATATGGATAAGAGACATCACATTTCATTGAAACTGTGGAATATAAAGTACATCCTGTAGAACATAATTGGCAAGAATTGGTATCTTCAAACGAATAGACCCAATGCTAGATGGTTTAATTTGAGACTTGTTAGCAAAATAAATAACACCATCAATATCATCACCGAATGTTTAAAAAAAAATTCACCTAAATTTCAAATGACAAGTGGCTTCTAAATCCAAAATCCAACTATCTCACTATGAAGAAAATGCAATGCTAAAAACATCATTAATATTAAAATTACAGTGAGCAACAATGTAATGTGCATACTCTAATGATTTTCCCTTATCTGGTCGTGCTAATCTTTCTTTTCATTCAATTATTCTCTCCTTTCAATGACTTTCTCCCAAGGGATTTTACAGTTAGTAGCAGTATGACCACTTTTACCACATCTAAAACATTTAATAACTGGTCTATTATTAAAATTCCTTTGTTGTCTATTATTTTGTTGTTTGTCTCCCTGATTATTTTTTACCCCCCTGCCTCTATAATTTTTCCTACCACGACCTCTACTACTTTTATCACCTCTAGAAATTTCAACATGAGACTTCTGATCCTTTTGTGCAAGGCACAAAGTTTATACATTAGAGTTAGGTGGAGCCTCTGTCTTCCCAAAAGCCTTTTCTCTCTCAGCTATTTTACTTACTAGTTTATCAAATGTGATGTATTGTAACTGCCCACTAGCTTGGAGAGATTCCAACTAGTGTGAATAGACAGAGTGAAGGACTTTTATAAAAGCTATAAACTGTAAATATACTTTAATTCCAGTTGCTTCTATATCATGCAAAATAGATTTTATTTCAGAGGAACTCTTCAAAGGATCATTATCCTTCATCTCCAAATTAAACAAATTTAACAACAACTGAATAATTTCGAGTTCTGAGTGTGAATCATATAGTTCTTTCAACTTCTTTAAAGCTTTGAATGCAATATCACAGGAAACGATATATCGTCTCACCTCTTTTGTCATTGATGCAGTTATTAATGCATATGCCTTATTGTCTTTTGTCTCCCAAATTGCACACTGCTTCTCATTATTAGGTAGCTCTAGTGCAATTTCTTTTGCGTCATTATCCTTCTTGCCTTGACAAACTTCCCACAAATTGTTAAAAACAAGGACACTTTTAAGCTTTCTAAACCACTCTTAATAATTTTCATTTCCATTAAGAACAACTCCAACTATGGAAACTATTGAAGTCATAATTGTTATGCAGCCAAATATTCTTCAAATCTTTTCAAATTCAAAATATATGCAATACTTATGAAAAGATATAAATTTGTATCTCCTCTTGTTTCAAACAAAGTTGGTTTTGTGTTTTAATGGTAAGTTTCAAAAATAGCCTAGCAAAGACCTAGGTTCAAATCTTATTAGCCTCCAAATATTTTATTTTACCAATGGCCTCCTCTTAAATTAAAAATTTAATTCAAGCCACCAAAAAATATATTTCCTTCATTTTAAGTATCCTTCATAAATTTATTTGCTGTAGTAAATGTAAATACTATCCTTCATAAATTTTACTGTCATTAGACTCCCAAAAAATATATATCCTTCATTTTAAGTATCCTTCATAAAGTTATTTGTTGTAGTAAATGTAAATATTATCCTTCCGAAATTTTACTGTCATTAAAATCTTGTTTACTGCTGTAAATGAAAATACTATGTAAATGTAAATACTATCCTTCAAAACTTTTATTGCCATCAAACTCATGTTTACTGCAGTAAATACAAATACTATCTTTCAAAAATTTTACTGTCATTAAACTCTGGTTTACTGCGGTAAATGGAAATACTATCCTTTAGAAAATTTACTGTGATTAAACTCTTGTTTACTCTCGTAAATGAAAATACTATCTTTCAGAAATTTCACTGTAAGTAAACACTATCCTTCAGAAATTTTATTGTCATTAAACTCATGTTTACTGCAGTAAATGCAAATACTATCCTTCAGAAATTTTACTGTCATTAAACTCCTATTTACTGTGGTAAATGAAAATACTTTCCTTCAGAAATTTTACTGGGATTGTCGTAAATGAAAATGCTATCTTTCAAAAATTTCATTGTATGTAAACTCTCGTTTGATGCACTAGATGCAAATAAAGATTCCCAAAATTAAAACAACAAGTGACCCTTGATGCATGGGATTGAGACTTGTCGTAGATACAAATACTACCTTTCAGAAATTTCATTGTAATTAAAATCCCGTTTGATGCAGTAAATGCAAATAAAGTTTCCCAAAATTAAAACAATAAGCGACCCTTGATGCATGGGACTGAGACTTTTAGCAAACAATCCAACAATTATTGGTATTTGACTTAATATTGGAAAATTGAGAACAACAAGAACTCAAAACTCCAACATGTATTCTAACTTCCAAGGATATGTTAAAAACAAATATTTATACCACTAAATTTCTCCAATCAGCTTTCATTATGAAGGAAAATTATAAAACTTACAAAGAGCCAATAGTTTGGGTGTCTCATTGGGTTAACCTTCTGCTGAATTCAGCTATCCTCAGAGCCTTCATGCTCTGTGTCTCCTTTATGCCATAAACTTCAAATTCTAACTCAACCCGGGGCTCTGATACCACTGTACAAGCCCAAATAAAGAATACAATGAAAGAACATCATATTAATGATAAATTTACTAATTTATACATGTGAAATCTAGGTACGAGACAATTGTGTCTTGGTAACTTATTAACCGTAAAAACAGAATGTAAAACTAATTACATATTATACAATAACAACCTTGAAGGTTTAGTTAACAAGTTTACATCTAAACTTAATCAAGAACATGCAAGTTGGAAAATTTCCCTAAAGTTAAAATTAAGTTTTTAATTGTAGACTATGCGTTATCCTTATGATGAGTTGGACCAAACTTATATAAGATTGGTGGATTGTTGAGAGATTTAAATTCAAATTTTAGATATGTATTATGTTCCCATTAGTTATTGTATTAGTGAAGATGTCACAAAGTACATACTCACTGGTTTACTCACTGGTTTAAAGGTGCACCAATATGCTAGAATATCAATCATATTAAATGCTAAAGCTATAACGATGTCATGAATTTTAATTTATACAAACACTAAATATGTAACTATGAGAAAAAAATAGATGCTTGATTCGAGATTGTTCAATGTCTAATGTTTATTTGTTTGCAACTCAAAATTGACATTCGACATTTAATTTGTAATTAATCTTACTAACAAGCTTACAATGTTATTAATTTTTTTTTTACAAAGTTAAAAGTAGAGGGAAAGATAAAAATGAAAATACATTACGGTGAGCGTTGGAGGCAAAGATAATAAAGGAAATGGTATTATGAGATAGTGTTGGAGGCAAAGATAACAAAGGAAATGGCATTATGGCGAATGTTGGATACAAAGGCAACTCAAAGGAAAAATGGTATCATGGTGAGTATAGGAAATTAAAAACATGAAGTATGTAAACTAAATGCAATACCAGTTACAACATAAAGAAGAATCAATCGTTAACACACAAATTCAATTGGGGATCCTCAAAGACAATGTGTCTCAACTTTTGTATAAGTTTTCATGGTGTATTACATAAAATAGTTGGTAGGATATTTATCCGAGTGTGAACTGGTAATGGATTTATAGTTGGGGAAGAGTGTTGCATAAAATAGTTGGTAGGATATATATTTAAATATAAACTATTTGATGGATTTGTTGTTGTGAAAAAATGTTACATAAAATAGTTGGTACCTACATGCTTATGTAGATGTAAAGATGTCATGGATTTATTGTTGTGGAAGGTACAATGTGGAATGATACATAGTATCAAGAAATAGATAAAAACAAATATTAATATAAATGATTTTATTCTTTATATTCCAAAAGAAACTGTTATGTCATGAACCAAATTCATTAATAAACTGAGCATAAGAAGTGAAGACATTGATAAATTATTAAATAATGTAAATTATTAAAAAACATTCTTTTAATAATATCCTTTATAAAAATAAAATAATTAAAAAAATTACATATTTAAAAATATAGTTTTTAATATGAATTTGAATCCTAAGTTAGGCTTCTCGTGATCCATATCTAGATATATATAAAAAAATAATCGGAATCAATCACATCAAGAATATATGTCGACACGTTTCGAACCAACCAGTGTGGTTCATTGCCAAGACAAGATGAAGAATCAGACTTCAGAGCAACATGAAGAATTAGGCCTTGGTTCATTGTTAGGGCAAGATGAAGAATCAGACCCATGGTTCATCATCAAGGCAAGATGAAGAGTCAGAGCTTGCAGCAGGTTAAATAAGTGGACGAGTCAGAGCTTGCAGCAGGTTAAATAAGTGGACTAGACAGTCCAACGACTATATAGAAACAACTAGGAGAAAAAAAATTAATTATTTATTTAAAAACATTTATAACATT
>APFE030226919.1:229463-249441 GCA_000404065.3 Pinus taeda | reverse complement strand
CAAAACTTTAACTATTGGACTAACTACTCTGATACAGGAATGATTTCATAATACATCATAATTATAGACTCGTGTAGACACAGTATGGGCACAGCCATCTGTTTATGATTGGTCTATAACATAATGAATACAAAACTCCTCGCAGCCTGGATGGTGGAAACTAGATCCAGGGTCTTCATCTCTACTTCCCGAATTTGTACGATTCTAGCCATGTGAATAAATGAGTCGATGTCGAACATGGTAGAAACCACTTGATTACCAGTCAATGATGTAAACTGTTAACAAGCGTGAGGGAGACCACCAGTAATGTCAATGGTTCTCAAAGTACCCAGCACAATCCATGAGATGTGAATGAATGAGTCGGTGTCGAACATTTCATGGAATCCTTCGATCGCAAGTCAATGATAAAAACTGACGTCGAAGGCGAGAAACCTGCCATTGATGCATGCAGACCTCAAGGTACTGGCGATTTCTAAGTCAACTTTCTAGATAATGTGCTGATGTCGATAGAAGGCGACTCGTTGCAGGCAAGCCCATAACACGAAATCATAGTTCAAGTTGAAGAAATGTTTCTGTAAGGACTGACTCAATGATGACACAATGAATGATAGGTATTTCGCGGTTGAATGTTTTGTTTCAGACCTCTTGATCACATAACGACACAACAGATGGTTTGGTGACAAATGACTCAAATTCGACTCCCATAACCCGGCTAAAGATACCAAATGACCTTGGTCAACTGTGAGACAAGGGATTTCCCAAACCAGGTGAATGAATAAGTGTCGTGTTCAAGAGTGGTAGTAAGGTTTTATTTCTGAGACAAAAGGATATCAAAGGCTCATTCTTCTCATTTTTCCCCCACCATTTCTGGCAAGTACCTCTTTATTTTTTACAAGCTTGAGGAGGATAACATATGCTTGTTTGTAAGCTCATCCTTCGGATGAGTCCAACTTAGTTTTTGATGCGAACCCTAAGAAGGAGTGGTCCGTTCCTGTTTGTAATAGAACAGGTCCTTTACTGTGAAATTTTAATGAGTCCAGTATAGGAGAAACTCGGCGCTTTTCCATATTTAGAGAGTCTGAAAAACTTAGAAGACTCCAGATTGGACTTTTTCGTAAAGTGTGTCTCCTAAGCCCAAAAAAGTATAAAATAATACCTAGGAGAACCGCTTGATCTTGCGACCAAGGATATTTTCATAGTTAGTGTCTTTGACCTGAAAAGTAAAAAGCGATCAAGGACACGTCGTTTTATTTCCATTATCGAATTTGAAACGACAAAAATCTGGCAATCTTTTCCTGTTTTTACGGTCAGAAAAGGGCTATAAGGGGACCGTCTTTTAATTCCGTTTTAACGAGTGTAAAAGAAACGCTCGGCAATCTTTTCAGTTTTTAGGAGTCAGAAAGGGCTTAAAAGATGACTCTGATGTTTCACTTTTTCGTAAGTTTTAACGAGTTCGAAAAAATGATAAAAATGTACTCAACGAGATCATTTGGAAGACTTGACCTAAAACTACAAGAAAATTATGCAAAAACTGAAATAACTAACCTAAAAATAATCTCGGGATTTTCATGAGTTTAATGAGTCTTGAAAATAACCGAAATTGACTCAAGATAAGTTTCATTTTTACAAAAGCTTGAAACAGGGAAAAAACTATGCTTCGAAGTAGTTTCATTTTTACACAAGCTTGAAACAGAGAGGAAACTGTGCTTGATGCCCCCTAAGCATAACTACTAGAGTGCATGCTCCCCAACTTCATTTCATTCAAATCCAGGGATGAAATGAAGGTTCAGATAGGAGATCATTTGAAAGACTTGACCTCAAACTATAAGAAAACTATGCAAAAGACTAAAATAACTAACCTAAATATACAACTTAACATCTATGAGGTCTAGTCAAACTCTCGACTCAATTAGAGGAGGATTTGTTTCATTTTTTAACGAGCTTGACACAGGAAAAGAACTATGCTCGGATCCGGTTTCATGTTTACGCAAGCTTGAAACGAAAAACTATGCTTGTTATTCGCATGCCCCCAGCATAATGACGCAAATCGAGGTACATGCCCCCCAAGCTTCATTGCATTTAATGAGGTGGATGGAATGAAGCTTTACTTTCAAGATCGTGGAAAGACTTGTGGGAGTTGTTTCATTTTTTAACGAGCTTGACACAAGATAAGGAACTATGCTCACATATACTCTCTACTATCTACCTAACAAAAACTTTACCCTAAAAACCTTGATTCATTCTTTAATGAGCTTGACACAAGACAAGGAACTATGCTCTAAAATCCTTGATTCATTTTTTAATGAGATTGACACAAGATAAGGAACTATGCTCATGACTACTCTGTACAATCTACCTACCTAACCTACCCTTGTTTCATTTTTTAACGAGCTTGACACAAGATAAGGAACTATGCTCAAAAAGATTGCATGCCCCCAGTATAATGATGCAAAGCGAGGTACATGCCCCCCAGGCTTCATTGCACTCAACCAGATGGCTGGAACAAAGGTTTACTTTCAATATTTACCTTGAAAAGGGAGTTGTTTCATTTTTAAGGAGGTTGACACAAGAAAAGAACTATCCTCATACCTGATTCATTTGTTAACGAGGTTGACTCAGTAACAGGAACTGTCCTCGCAAAATCCTACTTTCTACAATCTAACTACATATCCTAAAATTTAGCTGATTCATTTTTTAATGAGGTTGACTCAGTAAAAGAACTATCCTCATACCCACTGATTCATTTTTTAACGAGGTCGACACAGTAAAAGGAACTTTCCTCATAACAGCCTGTTTCATTTTTTAACGAGGTTGGTACAGGAAAAAACTATCCTTGTGACATCCTGTTACATTTTTTAACGAGGTTGATACAGGAAAAAACTATCCTCGTAACTAATTCATTTTTTAACGAGGTTGACTCAGTAATAGGAACTATCCTCATTGTAGCCTGTTTCACTTTTTAACGAGGTTGGTACAGAAAAAACTATCCTCACCCTCCCTATTTCATTTTTTAATGAGGTTGACACAGGAGCAAAACTATCCTCGTGACAACCTATTTCATTTTTTAACGAGGTTGATACAGGAAAAAACTATCCTCGCTACAACCTGTTTCATTTTTTAACGAGGTTGATACAGGAAAAAACTATCCTCGTTACAACCTGTTTCATTTTTTAATGAGGTTGATACAGGAAAAAACTATCCTCGTCCATGATCATGGCTTCCAACTGGAAGAAAGACATGTCAATGGACACACCTTGATCATGGCTTCCAAGAGGTCTTCATCAGAAGGAAGAATAGTTCTCTGGAAGGAACACATGTCAAGGGACTCAAAAGGGATAAGAACATTGTGTTCAAATAATCCCATAGAGTTTTCCATGTCAATTACCGGATCTAAATCAAAGGAATATGAGCAAACAGTGAGAGGCTCACTTACATCGGTAACTGAAAACATGGGATCAGTTGCCACATAATTAACCCGTGGCAGGTTAGATGCCACTTTAGAATCAGGAACATTTAGGGCTGTCATATTATCGGTAGTTGAAATAAGACTAGGGAACGAAAGCTGGTCTACAGTCACAATATTCCCATTGTGAGGGAAAGACATCACGCGAAAGAGTGTCGATACGACAGCTTTCATTGCATAAACATAGTCTCGCCCAAGGAGTAAATTGAAATCCAAGGGACCTCGAACTACCATAAGATCAATACAGACAGTTTTACCTTCCAAGGTAAGAGAAAACTTAGGAAGGATCCCTAAAGGTTCACTAATGGTTCTGTTAAAAGCTTTCAGATTCTGCGTAATAGGCACAAGCTGAGGGGAACCCAAAGCTTTCCAAGCGGTTGAGGATAAAATACTAACAGAAGCACCTTCATCTACCTGTGTGCGATGCATGTTCCTACCACCAGCCTTGACAATGATTTGGAAAGGGATGGAGGAAGGAAGACGAGGTTCTGTCAGTCTGTTCCAATCAAAGGAAAAGACCTCAGTACTTGGAGGGGGTTCTGTAGAAACAAGTGAAATGCCCCCGGGCGAAGAGGAATCTGATGTAACAAAAAGAACCTGAGCGGTATGAAGTTCACTCTCTAAAGGGAAAGTGGGATCGATCGAATGTGAAATTGAATCGACCACTTGATCAACTAATGGATCATCAACCTGAGTGACATGAGTTTCACTCTCCAATGGAAAAGTGGGATCAACCGTACTTGAAATTAGATCAATCACTCTGTCAGTTGACGGTAGGTTGGGTAAAAGTTTACGGTAACCAGTTGGAAATTCTTGCTGTGGAACAGTAAGGTTTTCCAACAACTTTGAGGTTTCATCCATGTGAGGGAAAATGTGAGTTTGATGACTCCCATTGCATAAATTACAAGGAAACCTAACTTTACCCTTTTTTCTAGGAACTTGACTATCACTGGTTGATGGATCAATGGACAGTTGATGAGATTTTTCTTACCATACTTCCAAGACCTTTGGAATACCAGGACAATTGATAAGGAAGTGGTCATCGTTACAAAGGCTGCAAGGGTATTTGGGTTTACGATGCATGTCTGAATTTTCCTCAACACAACTAACACTTACAGTCGTGGTTGGTTGGTTGACTTCTTTCTTATCTTCCTTCTTCTTCTTTTTCTTCTTCTTCCCTTTCTTCATCTTCTTAGCCACCTGGTTACTAGCATCGAGGCTTTTACGAAGCGAACAGGAAGAAATGGAGGAGGAAAAATTAGGCGAAGAAGGTAAAGGGTCAACAGAAGGTTGGTGATGTTGAGATGGTGAACTCTGTTGAGGTGAAGCATTCGCTTGAGGTGGAACAATTGAAGTATTTGGGGCCAACGAAGTTGAAAATAACCATATCGGTAAACCTATTGTAAATCCAGGTAATGACAAAGTAGCCATATAAGGAGGACCAACATTTCCAAAGTAAGGAAAAGTACTAGGATCCTCATTAAGAGGGGTTCCTAGGTTGATAAATTCCGGAACATTTTCCATTATATTCAACTTCAGTGAATTTTATTAACAATTTAAAACTAAAATTAACAATTCAAAATTCACACCTAACAATTCAAAATTCACAATTCACACCTATGGTCTCTAAAAGTAAAAACAAACAAATTAACACGCGCTATCAAATCTAGGAGCGAAACCACACAAAAATAGTAACTTTCTGTACCGAAGACACTAGTTGGTGATGAAATCCAACGTCGCAGAATTCAATATAGAAATGGCAGTTGGAACAGTTACCCCGACAACCTGCTTAATGAATAGACTGGCACAAGTTTCTCCACTTAACCGTCTTGAGTGAAGAGAACCCCGCAGAAAATCCAAGTGAGTCTAGCCGACGTCTGCTCCAGGTACAGTGGGATCTTCCCACCACCGTCACCTTAGGAAGAATCCTAGAGAATATGGTCACTAAGGTTAGCAATAGAAACAAATATACCTGGGGGAACAGTCTACGATCCGATACGCACACAAGGGCAGAGTAACAAGCTCAATCCCCTTGAAGGCTCCTTGAAATAATCTAAGGTTTACCAACAAGTGACCCGAGGCTCCTCGACAATGGTTAATCCGAGGCTTACCTTTTGTAATACGTGAATATCTGGCGTCGTTACCAATGAGGAAGGATTTATTCCCACACTGGTTCGAACACGATCTCGTGCTTCTCCTTTAAGAGGAGCTTTCCCAGAGCATAGATGTAACAATTGGATTTTCTCCCTACGGAAAGATCAACTTCATGTTTGTTTTACTATCTTGGAGAGTTAACTAAAACCTATTCCAAGGCACTAGCCTAAGCTAGATTGGTGGAAAGAGTCCTAAAAATGCAAAAATCACTAGATAAATTTTAATTAAGCGTTGTGTTATTTAGGCTGTTATTACTCAAAAGGGTAAATCAATATGAAACCAATGGTGTTATGACCCGACCCAAAACTGAATGCAATCGAATATGATAATGTAATCTTTTCAATTCGATGAATCCTAACTAAAGTAAGGAGAGAGTTTCCATTCACTTCAAACAATGCAAAAAATTGGTCACTAAGAAAAAATAATAACAAATTCTCTAATGCACTAATTTCATCAAGAAAAACTAATGCAAATCAATTCCAAAACATTTTTTTTATTTTTATTTTTGTGTGTTAAAAGGAAGCAAAAAAATATGTAAATTCAAACCAAAGATAGCTGATCTAAATCTACAATTGATTTCTCAGAATGTAAACTATGCAATTGTAATCTGTGCACAATTCACTTGAAAAGTATGCAAATGCAATCTATGCACATTTTTCGTTCATATTCTGAAAATGAGAATTCTAATTATGCAAATGTGATCTATGCAAGAGAATTCTCAAACACAAGATGATTCTAATTTAATCTAAGAACCAATCAAGTGCAAATCAAGAAAATTGGGTGAGAGTTCCAAAGATCAAAAATAAAAATACTCAAAGGCGATTAACACTCATACACAAAAGCAAAAAGATGCAAAATTGTGAAAAGACTGAGACAAAACTCTAAGTAGTGACCAAAGGAAATCAAATTAAGAATTTCTCAAAAAAGAGACTCAAAACACCCAATTGATAGAAGCTTAAACATGAATGCCAATGGAATTAAACCAAGGAAAGATTTCAACCAGTCACATGCAGGCATGGGCAGAGGACAACTACTAGAAAAACAAAATAAAACTAACTGAAAGAGCAAAAGTAAAAATTTTCAAAAATTTAGTAAGGTACATAGGTGTAGAGCTTACCCAGATGTGGTTACACTCTGTGCACAAAGACACAGTGCATACTGGTACACACTGTGATATAAGCGCAGGCTACGAACTTCGAATAAAGTAATGAAAAAGAAAAAAAAAAGCTAAATCAACTATATCTACCCAAAGCCACACACAACAAGCCAAAAACAGAAACAAAAAGGCAAGTTTCTCAAGTCAAAGAAAAACAAGGAAAAAAATCAAGTCCCCAGCGGAGTCGCCATTTTGTCACGCAGAATCAGTCGATCTTGCGGACAAGACAGAGATTCATAGAATCTAATGAATACCTAATGAAAAACAACCAATCAAACACTATATTTCTCTAAATGCGCTTTATAAGTAATGGGAAACAAGTGTGTTTTAAGGGCCTACCTCATGTCCAATGCAAGTTCGGAGATGCCTTCGCTCCTTTGATCCAAGTAAGTTCCTTCGTCACAAACCTGCAAGCACAAACAAGGAAAACAATTAAATAGCACCTGTATATCCAATATTATAAAACATATTCAACATGAAAGTCAAGGAGTCCATGAAACAAATAGCATAAGATACTTGTTGAGAAAAATGAGCTTGATTGTATTAATCCAAAAGAAAATAACCTTACAACCTTTGCCTTGACATTGTACAAGCTCCTTCCAGGGTCCAACAAGAAGTCTCCTCTACTTTGACAAGCTTCACTCACTCCCTAATGGAGCCAAAATGTATGCGATCTCTCCTCTTAAGCTCAAATAGGAAGTCTTGATTTCACTAGAATTTACCCTCAAAAGTTCAGCTTCTAACCTGCCTGGCCACTGACCCAATGCCTCAATTTATAGTACAATGGAGATCAGTTACCAGCTCCTCCTTCAAAGGGATAGAATCCTCCTTCAAAGGGATAGCTCCTCTCAACAAGGGATTAGTTCCTCCTTGTATGGGATGCATGAACCACTTGGAGCGAACAATCCACGTAACGAATCCTTCTAGAAAACTCTAGAATCAACCCAAGATGAGATTTTTAAGATAAAAATTGCGCCTTTTGACTTTTACAAGGGTACGCACCCTCCCCTTTACATACAGAGCATATAAGTATGCAGATATCTTGAACAAAAGGTGCGGGCCCGCAGGAAAAGCTAAGAGAAAGTGTGGAACCAGAGTTATGTTTCTTTTTGATGTCTTTCTCTCTTTTCTCAAGCTTTTTTTGAAGAGCTGAGGTTTAAGACTTGCTTAGGAAGCTGGTATAGGTGATGATAGGCCTACACCGACTTCAAATAATCAAGGTGACGATATTTTTGTGTAACAAGGCCTCCACATAATTTTAGGTATATATGGGAGGAAAACACTAGGTTTCTATCCATCCTTAGGTAATCGAGTCAATTGTTTGTACACTGTGATACACCGAACACAACAGTCAGGGAGATTTCCTACCCATACCTCTCGATTTGTCGGGAGGTATTCTGCAGTTCACAGTTGCTTAGTAAACCTTTTGTCTAGATTAACCCTCTTTTATTTTGTTATGTTACTTTTATTAAAATAAAATTAATTGACCATGGATAACATCCTCCACACTCACCCCTTAGTTGATATTAGGTTGAAACATATGGCAACAAATATGGAGTCCACCGATCAAGGAATTCCTTTTGATGGCAATGCTAGTCCTTTTCCTTCTTTTGGAAATGTTGGTACTCCATATCTCTCACCATTTTCCCTTTCAGGATTTACCATTGGCTTTCGAGTATGGTTTTTTTCACCTCCTTGGTTCAAAATGTCACGATTTCTCCAGAATCGAGTACTCCTCCAACTAGACAAAATCAACCTCTAGTTGATCCTAAAGTTGACACTTTTCCTTCTTCCTTGGTTGTTTCTTCCTCCTCTTCTTCCTCTTCACCTGTTGAAAGTATTGATACTAGTATCTAGGTGGATAAGAAGAGGAGGAAAGGGAAGAAGAAGAAGAATAAAATTCATGAGAGGGGCATCCAAGCAACCATTGCTTTGAGTACAACATCTGATGAGAAACTCCCAATCAAGCCTTACAAGGTTTGATATCCATGCAAACTTTGTGTGGGAAACCATCTTCTTTGAAATTTTCCTGATATTCCTTAGATCTTAGAAGAATGGTCTTCTCGTTCACATCATCTTGTGTCATCAACTTCAGGAGATCATGTTGGTGACACACCATCACTTAGTGATAGTAAATTTCATGGAAAGAAGCGTAAAGTTAAGTTTTCTTGTAGGTTATGTGAAGGGAATCACCCCATTTACCTTTGTCCCTATCTGGATGAAGCCAAAAAAGTGTTGGATAACTGTCCTGTTTCACCACAACAACTTCCATCAAGAAATGGAACAAAGGGTATGAGGATGGTTCTTTTACTATGTCAACCTTGGTAAAAAATGAAATAGGTCCATGAGGATAGTTCCTGGTCTTGTATCAACCTCGTTAGAAAATGAAACAAGGAGTATGAACATAGTTCCTTGTCTTGTGTCAGGCTTGTTAAAAAATGAGACAAGAAGTATGAGCATAGTTCCTTATCATGCGTCAAGCTCGTTAAAAAATGAAACAAGGAGTCTGAGCATAATTCATTGTGTTGTGTCAAGCTTGTTAAAAGATGAAACAAGGAATCTGAGTAGAGTTCCTTGTCTTGTGTCAAGCTCATTAAAAAATGAAACAAGGTCCCCTGGAGAAAAGTTCCAATTCAATTCTTTGATTAGATCTCATAAAATCCCAGTCAAGTCTTTCACTTGATGTCATAAACAAACCTTCAGTCCATCCACCTGACAGCCATAAGTAGTCTACTTAGGTGAATGTAATGAAACTTGAGGGGCATGCACCTAGTGGTAAACTTAAGCTTCCTTGTAGGTTATGCGAAGGGAATCACCCCATTCACCCTTGTCCCTATCTGGATGAAGCCAAAAAGGTGTTGGATAATCATCCTGCTTCACTGCAACGACTTCCATCTAGTTATAGGAGACTTGCCCTTTTATCATGTTGGGGCCATGTAAACTAGTTTCAAGAAAAGTTTCAATCTTGTGTAAAAAAGAAACTAGTTCCAAGCATATGTTTTAGTTTCAAGCTTGTGTAAACATGAAACTGAATCCAAGCATAGTTCCCTAGGGTTCAAGCTTCTATAGAAATGAACCCATTTCCAGTTTTTAACCCCCGCGATTTTCATTTTATCATCCTCTTCAGTCAGATGAGCCTTGGTTGTTTTCATCCCATCGTCACCATCCCTTTGGCTAATCATACGCTTTCATTTCATTATTTTACCCTTTTTGAGGAATAGTTTCAATGAGTGGTCTCATTAGCCAGCCTCTTCATAGAAATCAACATGTTTTGAGAAGTTCCAACATCACCGGAACCAGACGCTATCCTAAACACCACTTGTTCCTCAAACTGGAGTTCTCTTGAAGCTCTTTTTAGACTCTCTAAACATGAAGAGATTGTGAAGCACTTGTCCTTTCCATCTCGTTAACGGATTGGAAATGACATCTCTCTTGTATTATTTTATGTTGTTTCGAGCTTGAGAGATTAATTTATCAAACAAAACTCATGGAGTTTTATTTTTGTCCCTTTTCAAACTCTCTAAACATGAAAACGACTGAGTTATTTTTGTCGTTAAACTCATTAAAAACATCAAATAGCAACAAACTTGTCCATGTAGTCAAGATCGAGTTTCACCTCCCATAGACACATTAAAACGTCAAATGGAAATGGATTTGCCCAAAGGGGGAAATTACACAACAAGCATATGTTATTCTCCTCAATCTTGTTAAAAATAAAGAGGTATTAGTCAGAAATGACTGGGCAAAATGGAAAACGGGGAAAACCACTTTATGGTATTAGGTCACTCTTGAACGTGACACTTTGAATTCATCATCATGACTATTTGGGTTGGGTTACTATTATGCTATAAATTTCTTAACAATTGGTATTAGAGCCAAAGGTCATGTATTGGCTTCAGAAAAATGCTTTTGTTGCCAAGGGTTATTTAGCCTGGTAGAAATAGAAAGGATTAATGCATAGTTTGTTTGCAAATCTAATCTAAATGCAGCCAAAACAAGGTTCTACAAAGGCAGATAGATGAAGGTGAGGAAGCTGCAAGCTGTAGCAGCCATGAAAGAGTTGTTGTGGGCGAAGAGAACGGAGGTAGAGGATCAGGAGGAGGAGGAGTAGTTGTTGTTGTGGGATCCTTTGGCAGTAATAGAGAGAGCTCAGAACATATCTGTCTCGGCGAGGTCGTAAGCGAGAAAGGTCAAGTTGCATGGAAGAGAATGTTGATGCCATGGATATAGATCAACCAGACAAGAAGCATCGCATGTTACCATGCTCCAGATCCAGATCAAGGCCTCCTGGTGAAGTCACCCTAGGTGAGGGTTTCAAGGATTCATCTCAGAAATTTAAGGCAATTAAACTTGGCAAGAAGGCAGCAAAGAAACAAAACAAGGATGCCCGCAATTGAGAGAAGATGGGTCTAAATAGCAGCAAAAAAAAAAAAAAAAATTAATGAAGTCCAAATTATTGCATGTAAATGGGCATACTACTGTAAGACCTAGTAAGGCATGTGTACCTCTCAATGATCACTGGTAAAGTCTGGGTTAGACCTAAGTGATAGGGGGGATGTTGAGTTAACAATACCCCAGGTAAAAACTCTGAGGGGGGTAAGAGCTAGAGTGAGCAGGATTGTCTCACTTAGCAGGTTTCACTTGAGTTAATCAAGGAACCCCAAGTGAAGTTTAAGTGGGGAATTGTTAAGTAAACTTGACTTGGATAGAGTCAAAGGAGGTTAAACAATGATGGTTTTGGGGCACATGGTATTGTGCACCCATGGTATGCTGCTCATGGTATTATATGTAATGGAGCTTATAAAAGGTTGGAAGGACTTCATTGTAATGAAAGGCGTGGAGGTGAGCAGTGAAGGCTCACTTGGCCGGATTGGCCAGGATAATGAAATTTCATTATGATCGGGTTTTTCCCTAGATTTGGGTTTTCCCAAATCCAGGGAAGAACCCGATCATAATGAAATTTCATTATCCTAGCCAAAACCCTGGCCAATCCGGCCAAGTGAGCCTTCACCGCTCACCTCCATGCCTTTCATTACAATGAAGTCCTTCCAGCCTTCTATAGGCTCCATTACATATAATACCATTAGCAGAATACCATGGGTGCACAATACCATGTGCCTCAAAACCATCAATGTTTAACCTCCTTTCACTCTATCGGAGTTTTATTTTTGTCCCTTTTCAAACTCTCTAAACATGAAAATGACCGAGTTATCTTTGTTCTTAAACTCATTAAA
This sequence comes from Pinus taeda, assembly GCA_000404065.3. NCBI lineage: Eukaryota > Viridiplantae > Streptophyta > Pinopsida > Pinales > Pinaceae > Pinus > Pinus taeda. Next base: position 237,434 of record APFE030226919.1, on the reverse strand, counting down.
AACATCAAATAATGACAAACTTGTCCATCTAGTCAAGATCGAGTTTCACCTCCCCTAGACACGTTAAAACGTCAAATAGCAATGGATTCGCCCGAAGGGGGAAATTACACAACAAGCATATGTTATCCTCCTCAATATTGATAAAAATAAAGAGGTACTGGTCAGAAATAACTGGGGAAAATGGAAAACAGGGAAAACCACTTTATGGTAGTAGGTCGCTCTTGAACATGACACTATCAATTCCTCATCGTGACTATTTGGGTTGGGTTACCTCGTTGATGGTTATCATACCTATGGTCTATCACACCATCCATTACTTTGGTTTTGGGTCAATGCTGCCAATTCATTCAATGTCGTTGATATGCTCAAGAGAAGTCATTCAGTGCAATACCATAAACCTTCATTTTCATGACTGCCATTCCTGAAAATTGTGTCGCCAGTCAAGTTCCATCTCTAAAATTGCTACACTTGTTTCATGTTGTTGATGTGGGATACATCAAGTCCCTCCTGTGATGATTCACTTCTTGTTAAGTTAGAAACACCAATTCAGTACCTTGGAGCTTGCATGCATCAATGGCAGGATTGTCACTTCCAACTATAGGCATACATCAATGGCCTTTGACTAAAAGACTTTCTATGGTGTTCAACACCAAATCCTCCATTCACACAATGCAAAATGTACTGCAGTACCTTGAGGATCATTATCATTATCGGTGATTTCTCTCGCATTTGTGAGCAACTTACATCATTGGCTGGTAATCAGATGGTGTCTTCCCATGTTCAACTTCAGATCACATATTCACATGGTTAGACTTGTACTTAAGTGAATAGTTGAACAAGATTAAAGACCTTAGATCTAGTTTCATCCATCTAGGCTACGATTTAAGGAGTACTAAATCATATGTACATTGGCTTTATATTGATGGTCATTCTGATCATGGGTCTATATCTATAGGCAATTTTTTAAGTACATGTAATGAAAGTTTATAAGTTGAGCATGGGCATGCCTTCCCTCAGCAATTCATTTAAAATCAAATATCATGATATATGTATTGTAATTGTTCCAGGTCACCTTCAACTTTGATACCTCCTCATCAAATTGTAAAGCATTTCATTTGACATTGTCATTTTTCCAAATTCATACTTTAGAGGGCAACTGTTATAGATCCATTTGGGCACATCAAATCCCAACATCTAGATCAGTGTTATAGGGCTCATCAAACCCTAATTTCAGGTGCTTCATACACTAAACAAGTAACCCCTTTGAATGTCTCCTTCTCAGACAGATTCATGACTTGAGGACATCCAAAAGTAACCTCTAGAGGGACCAACGTAGGTAAGCTCTTATGAAGGTGCACTATATAGTAGTTAAGTCCGCTACTAGGGTGCTCTGTAGAGCACTTGGCATCCTTTTGACCTACGTTGGGTGAGAATGATTGAAATTCACATAGGGTTTGGGGAATATTATTATCTTTTGGTGTCATATAGATGTTTCCCTCACTTATCAATTCTTATGAGCTCAAAAATGGATGATGAATGAGTTAAGGTGCATCCTATCCTCTCATCCCTTCCTCCATGTAACTAACTCTAAGTATGGAATGCCATTCAATGCCACCATTAATGACAAAACCTCCTTCATCTTCCAATAAATTCACCACTCATCTAAGTGATTAGGTGCTAGATTATGTTTAATTGTAAGGAGATAATGCTATTGTGAGATTTGGCTTTGAAGCAAGTATGTGATGCTACATGTTTTTCATGCTTTTGATGTAATTTGGATGGGATCCAAGTTGGAGGAATGGCTTTGAATCAAACATAGATGGTTGTAACTCCTTCTTCTATCTAATAAAGTGTTTGAACATTTTTCCCATACGTTTGTATTGTTTCATAATGCTTATGTGTGTGAATTGTATCTAATTCGTTTCACTTATATTCAATAGATCATATGCTTTGATTGGTTTTTGTCTTCTATTGTGTTTACAGAGTACCTCTCAACTTGATTAAGTATGGGAAGGAGTGACGAAATTGATACAAGTGAGATGAGAGGAAAGTGTAACTACATGTAGGCTCTCTATCTTCTCATCTTATTTATTGTTTATATGTAAAGTCTAAAACACTTTAAACTATTGTTCTAGATACAACTACGTATCTATGGAATTAGTATTTATCGGTAGATGCTAAATTATCCAAAACACCCTTGGTCATCTTTCTGTTGATTTCTTCTTCCTGAAGTAGTTGTATTCTTTGTTGTGGTATGCAAGTGATTGGTTTTTGTTGTTGTTTCTGAGCTCTACATCAAAGTCACAATACCTACAGAGATGCTAGCACTCCTTGTTTTCATGGGCGGTGAAGGAGAATGCATCAATGCTTTGTTGATTTTATAACACATGCTACTACAAGGGATCCTATAGATACTACAGGAAACCCTGTAACTCCTTTTTCTTCATCTTTTAATTTTATTTTATTTTTTCACTTAGAGGGGGAGGGGGTGGTGTTGTATAAGTGTATAGATGGTAATGAAGTATATGGAGTGATAAGTGAGTGAGACCAATGATGGAATTTACCTTGGACTCTCTTCTTTGTATTTTTTTTCATTTTTCTGAGTCCTTCTTTAATGGACACAGAGGTGGGTATGGTCATGAGTTAGTGTTGGGTGAGAGATGGTGAGGTGTAACATCCTATTTTTCAACCTATAATAGGATTGCATCATTGTTTTCCAATCAAGACTCCTTTCCTGTAGTGTTTCAGGACATCGTGTATTACTATAGGATCTTCTTGTAGTAAGTACAAGAAAGCTTGTGGAATCTCGAAAAGTCCATAAAAAGTTGTTTTTGATGCCCGGAAGTGAGGATGGATGATGGAGACATTGTATGCATGGAAGATGTTAAGTGAATGGAAGAAGTATTAGCGTTATGCTTGGATTGTTGTACCTTGAACTCTGAGTGCTTTGTTGTCTTTAAAAACCTACAAAAATCATAGAATTTTATTAGTGGGTAGGTTTGAGGTCCCTACCATGGCACTTTGTTTTTCCTTTTCGTTTTCTTATTTCTTATTTTTATTTTTAAAAGACACATAAGTCGCCTCAAAGGAGGTTTTCAACCTATTTTCATGCCCTAAGTTCCTAAAGGGAGGTTTTTGCCTAGAGATCCTTTTATCTTCATTTTTTCACTCATCGGTTGCCTCGAGAAGGTTTTCAACCCAAAATCTAGCTTCAAGTGCCTCGTAGAGGTTTTCACCTAGGTCCCTTATTATTTTTTTCTTTTCTTTTTTTTCTCTTTTTTATTTTTTAAATAAAAATAGTATTCAAAGTTTTAGTGAGTTGGAAGCTGAGACACTTCCAAGCACATTCACTTCCTTATTGATGATATTGTTGAAATCCTCCCTTGACCGAGGTAATTTATAGGCTTTCAATCTATATCCAATGAGAAGCAATAGGATATCTTCTTCATCAATGGTCCTGATTTTCACAGCCCCATTGTCATTGCACTTTTCTATCCAATATGGGGCCAACCACCTATTCATCAATTTGCCTTTTAATTCCATGATCTTGGATTCATATAGTAGAGCCCAATCTCCTTCTTGAAAACCCTTGTTCTTGATGTCTTTGTCATGCCAAACCTTTCTTTGTGTTTGAAGCACTTTAGTGTGTAGGAGGGCCTGCATCTTAAATTCATCCAAACCATTGAGTTGGAGCAGCCTCTCCTATTGTGCCTTTGTAACATCCAATTCCAATTGTGCTTCTATTCTCAACTTTTTGTACTCAAACTCAATGTAGAGAAAAGCCTTCCTTCCATAGACCAAGTTATAAGGGGTGAAGCTAGTGGTTTTCTTCGAGGTTATATTATAGGCCCAAGTGGCCTCCACTAGTGTGGCAATCCAACGTTTCTGTTGCTACTCACAAGCTTGGTGAGAATTCATTCCAATGCTCTGTTAGTAACCTCTTCTTGTCCATTGGCCCGAGGATGATAATTAGTTGACTTCCCATGTTTGATGTTATGCTGCCTCAACAAATTCTCAATCAGATGTTTTGTGAATTGAGCTCCTTGACCAACAACTAGTTCTCTAGGTTACCCAAACTTGTATAATATATTCTCCCTTAAGAACTTAACCACTTTATCTTTTGTTTCTACCTTGATAACCTTGCTCTCAGCCCACTTTCCCAAATAATCGGTGCATACAATTATGTACCTTTTATTCCCTAATGGTGAATCAATGGCCCTAATGAAGCCAATGCCCCTCTTTTCAAATAGCTTAAGAGTCACTTGAGGTTTGCAAAGGCATTTCATCCTTGGGAGTAGGTTTCCCCATCCTTTGGCACTAATCAGATCAACTATTGTATCTTCTTACATCTTGGTGGAGACTGGTCTAGTAATAGCCAACTTGTAGTACCTTGAATGTTGTCCCCTTGGATGCAAAGTAACCTCCATAAGGCCCATCATGATAGGCTAGAAGGATGTCAAAGACTTCCTCCTCCCTGAAACATATCCTCAAATTTGTATTTTGGCCTAAGTTGAAGAGATTTCCCCTAATCTAAGTGAATCAAGTGCTTTTTCTTACAATTCTTCTTTTTTCCTTGGAGGACAGATTGGGAGGGAACTGTGCAACCACTAGCTAGTTGGCTATGTTATAAAACCATGGTGGGAGAACTGAAGTAGAAAAGAAATTATCATCTAGAAGTGATCATCATCCATTCCTTCCTCACCTACAGGTAAAGCAAGTCTAGACAAAAAATATGCAACTACTTTTTCTCTACCAGGCTTTTCAATGATAGTTAGATCAAATTGTTGTAATAAAAGCAACCATCTAATAATTATGTAATTCACATTAGGCTTGTTCATCAAATATTTGATAGAAGAATACTATGTACAAAGGTTTGGTAACGATTCATGCAATGTCTAAATTTTTTCAAGGAATGGACAACAACTAGGAGCTCTGTTTTAGTCATAATATAGTTCATTTCAACCATGGATAGATTTTTGCTAATGAAGTAAATGGCGTAAGGTAACTTGTCATCAATATGGCCTAGAGCTGCTCCTATATCTTTGTAAGAGGCATAAACATGGATGTGGACAGGAAGGGCTGAATTTAGGACTTAGAGTATGGGTGCAATAGTGAACTTGGCGTTTAAGGTTTCTAGGGCATCTTCACAGCTTTCTCACAAGAGAAAGTTAGAGTCCTTGGCCAGTAGTCCAAAAAATGGTGAGGCTACTTGGCTGAAATCCTTTATGAATCTCCTGTAGTATCCAACCATGCCCAATAAAATTCTAGCATCCCTCTGTATTTGAGGAGTAGAAACCCTCTTTATGATAGAAATTTTATTTGGGTCCACCTGTAGTTTTTCTTAGGATATTTAATGAAGTAGAATAGTCCTCGTATTCATCAAGAACTCACACTTCTTTGAACTAAGGGATAGGTTAATTTCAATGAACTTATTTAATACTTACCCCAAGTTAGAGAGAGCCTCAAGGGAATCAAACCCATATGGAGTGAAATCATCCATATAGATTTCTAGAGAGTCATGGACTAGCTCTGCAAACACTCTCAGAATTGCCCTCTGAAAAGTGGCATGGGCATTACATAATCCAAAAGGAAGGACCCTATAAGAAAAGGTACCCAAAAGACAGGTGAAGGTGGTTTTATCTTGGTCCTTTAAGTTGATCTAGATCTGGTTTTACCCACTCAATCCATCCAAGAAAGAGAAGAAATTATTCCCTTCAAGACCATCTAAGACTTAATCAATGAAAGGTAGAGGGAATGGTCCTTTTTAGTGGCTTTGTTTAACTCTCTAAATTCCACACAAATCCTCCACTTTCCATTCTTCTTTGGGACTAGAACAAGAGGAGACACCCACTCACTATCTGAGATGGGGTAAATGAACCCTACATCCAACAAATTTTCCAGTTCTTCTTTAACTATGTCTTTTAGGGTTGGGTTCATTCTCCTCTGAGGTTGGCACACTAACTTCGAGCCTTCTTTAATGTAAATTTGGTGATTACACACCAAAGGGTACACTCCCTTCATTTCCTTACAACTCTAGGCAAAGGCAACCTGATGCTCTCTTAACATGTCATATAACTCCTTTTGTTTATGTGGAGAGAGAGGGGTTGATTTTCAATGTTTTAGCTAGACCAAATTCTATCATCTTGACATGGCTAGGACTTGAATCAGCTAGGCATAAATTATTCCAGCAGTTAGCTTCATGTTTCTTTACTAACTCATCAAGATACTTTATGTTGGGGGCCCAATTCTCAAGGATTGGATCAATCAGGTCACCTTCATCAGCTTTTCCACCTCCTAGAATAGCATCTAAGATACAGATTAGGTAAGATGTGGCATGGTATACTTCATATTCCTCCTCCTCTTCCAATGATAAGGGTAAATTATGCTCTAGAGATGGTTGAGTAGGTGGGTACAAGACCACTTGTTTGGACAAATGCCTATTTTTTAAAGTGATATTCCCATCCCTACAACTTATGTAAGCATCAGCAGTGGCTAGCCAAGGCTTTTCAAGGATGAGAGGATAACCATTCAATTTGGCCTTAGGTTGGAGAACTAAGAAGTCAGTAGGGTATTTCCAGAAATCAATGGAGACCACCACATCCTCAACAACTCCCTCGAGAGATACTATGGATATGTCCACAAGCTGTAAAATTGTTTTGGTCTTCCTTAATGATTCTTGGAGATTCAGTTTAAGCAAGGTCTCCTTAGTCATCACATTAATGGCAGTGTTGGGATGTGTTATATTCTTTCCACGACTGGCCCACGTAGTTAACCAGGGGTTTAGAAGGGGGGTAGAGGGCCCCCTTGGTTGCACCAATTGCGTAGCAGGGGGAGTCATAGGGGGTTTGAGGGGTGCAAGTAACCCCAATCTATCAGCTCCGAGGCAACACCCTTGAAAATTTTATTTTTGGATCCTATATTAGGTTGGTCAAACCTATGTATGTTTTTGTGCATGATTTTCACATATGGTTTTGGACACGATGGTTTTCAATATAATGGTTTTGGGCGCGATGTTTATTCAGTCCATGGTACTAGATGCTTCAGAATGTATGAATATGTATTGTAACATTGAAAGGAACATAATGATAAATCAAGCTGGTAGTCCTGTTTTTGGGATCCAAGAGAAAGTCTCTATGTATATGTGTTTTATGTGTTATGCTCTCACATTGTTTATTTTATGCTCTTAAAATTCGTATGTAGGTAATTTTTATACGAGGTTGAAATGTACATGAATCAAGGTATGGGGGAAAATGATGCCATTAATGTGAACACCTACCAAAGGACTTCCAAGGTCTAGATACTTCAAGAAAATCACTCTCCCCAACATTAAGTCAGACAATTTTCCAATGGCATTAATGGTAGGGGTGTTTGTCTTTCTCCTCCTAGGATGTTTCTAGCGGTTCTCTTTGATTAACTTCTTGTAGATGGGGACATCCTTGATAGCTTGGAGGAGTGGGATTTTAACTCAAAAGTTTTTCAATTCACTCAGAAGTTCAGTCTCTTCTCGGATAACATAGTTACCGAGCAAACGAAAAAATGACCTAGTACCCATTTTTTTGATGCAGCAAAAAATCACTCGATTTTGAAAAATGGTGATTCAGAATACAACTTTTTTTTAAAGGTTTTTTGTCATTTTAAATTTTTTTAACGTATCAAGTGCAATTTTTTTTTAAATGTTAGTGATTTTCATGTTGATTTTGAAAAGCTTTGATGTAGCATCAACAAATTTTTTTCGAGGGCTTATTTTTTAGACTTCAATTTTTTCTATGTATCAAGTGTGAACATTTTTTTTGTTAGTGCTTTTCATCTTGATTTTCAAAAGTGTCGATGAACATCAACCCTTTTTGTTTAGAAGGCTTAGTTTATACACATTAAATTTTCTAATGAATTAAGTGTGGATACTTTTTTTTTTAAATGTTGGTGATTTCATGTTAGTAATAAAACATAAAAATACAAATAAAAAAACATGAC